>LPNX011180004.1:2041-37559 GCA_001517045.1 Pseudotsuga menziesii | reverse complement strand
CTATGGGTCTCATCACTTTCTCTTGGAAGGAACCTCGATCTAGAGAACACCAAGTCTCTCTCTGAAGTACTCGAACTTCAGCCTAGCCAATGGCTTCATTAATACATCAGCTATCTATTCCTCCATCGCAACATACTGGAGCTTCACTGCTCCTCTCTGCACCATATCCCTGATATAGTGATACTTGATCTCGATATGCTTCGACTTGTCATGGAACACTGGATTCTCTGACAACTTCATGCAACTATGGTTGTCACAATGTATACAAGTAGCATCCAACTGGAGATCAAATATATCAGGCGGTAGCTTCTGCAGCCATACTGCCTCACAACTAGCTGAACAAGCTGCGACATACTCTGCTTCAGCTGTACTCAATGCCACATAGGATTGTTTCCTTCTAAACCAAGAGATCACACTTGATCCCATACTGAAGCAACATCCTGAAGTGCTCTTCCTGTTGATGGCACTGCCTACCCAATCTGAATCAACATAACCCTCCAGGTTAATCTTTTTGATTCGCATCGTATTTGAACCCATAATCAACTGTACCCCTGCATGCTTTGCATCCATCAAGTGAGCTTGTCTCAATGTGTTCACAGTAGAGCAAATATTTGGTCTCAGGTACATCAAGGACCCAATCATCTGATGATACATCGTAGCATCAACCGACTTTGATGAAGCATCACTTAATAGCTTCATGTTTGATGCCATAGGTGTGGTCATGCAGTCCATCATCCTGAACCTCTTCAGGATCTCTACTGCATACTTCCCTTGTCCAAGGAAGATTCCATCTACACTCTGCCACACCTCCATACCTAGAAAAATAGTGCATCGACACATAACAGGAGTATCACTGGTCTTCCGCCTTCAACCTTGAAGCAAAGGTTGGAATCCACTTTACTCTGAGTAAAGCCTAGATTCATCAGTAATCTGCCCATCCTTTCGTACCATGTCGAACCTCAGTATATTTTGTAGTCACTCCCTCTGAAGCGGAGCATCATACTCCCTCTGTCTTCTGTGCTCTATGCACTGAAAACATTCTATACTATAGTGACAAGTAGCTTCCTATGCTACTAATATTCTATGTGACCATCTAGTGTATAGACTTACATCTTCAACCTTGTAGCAAAGGTTAAGATCTTCATTAGGCTCATCATGTATGTGTTTAAACTCTTACTGGCTGCAAATGTCTCTTTGTAGTCTAGGCCTTCTTTTCGTGAGAAGCCTCGTGCTACAAATATTGCTTTGTATCCCACGATGTTTCCATCTACTACATGATGGAACTATGAACTTCTCTTCAGGTCTCGATACTGCAACTAGAAATCATTCTTCTTGAAATGGTCTTCCCTTTCTTCTTGGTGGCTGGAAGGTTCTGCATCAATGATGTCACTGCAATCGTCATATTATTCTTTGTCTTTGAACTGTCATCACTTGTTCTTCGAAACAAGTCTTCATTCTTCTTTGCTTGTAGGCGATTATGTATGCGATCTTTCCTAAAAGTCAAATGCATTTGTATGGTTAGAACCATTTCATAAGGAATATTCATACTGGCAAATACTTATGCATAAATATATGATCATGCAACTAATTTAGACAATACAACATTCATCCATATCTTACTGAGACTTTCTAGATGCCTTCCATCTCTACCAGGACAACATTGAGATTGTGCACTAATCCAATATGTCAGCAAAGAGGTTTCATTCTAGATAAGTAGCAATGGAGAGTTGTATAGCACCATGAGCTACTTACCCATCACATGCATATTAGTAGTATACTGTCATTAATGCAAACATCCTATCATGCATAATACAATAACTGAATATAAACAAATGCATAACAAAACAATGAAATGCCAATTGAATACTTATCTTTATTTGTTTCATGGGTAGACTGCTCCTTGATCCTTCAGCTTCATCATCTTCTCCATTCATGACAGCATCATTTCTTATCCAAATGCTAAGGTGGATAAGAGGTTCTTCAAGAGTTTATTTCTTCATATTCCTCATCGATTGAGGGATCTTCTTTGGATGGTGAGAGCTTGATCTTCAATTTCTCCCATCTTCTCTTCTCTTCTTATGATTCGAGCTTCTTCTTCTTCTTGAAGTCTACTAAAAGTAATCACTTCCTTCTACCACACATTCCTTGCATGAATGAATCCCATGATCTTGGGAGGCTATTCAAGGTGGCCATCACCACTTCTACATTATTCACTTGGTTTCTTTAGGTCATATTCTGATTTTGTTCTTCCCTTCAAATAGCTTGAAATTCTGGAAGAACTTCAATAGATTTGCTTGCAATAGGTAGTGCTCTGTAATGCACATGTGCAAGCCTTCTATGCCAAAGCTCATTTGGCTCTACTATGTCATGGATCAAGGCTTGTTCTAGATGGCCCTTCAATTTGTATAAGCCTCCTTCTTGTTCTCCAATCACTACCGCATCATCGATAGTCTTTCCTTTTGGCCACATGATGACTTGACCATCTATGAATGCAACCGGCATTCCTTTTGCATCTAATACTAAAATGGATAGAAGGTTCTTCTTCAGTCCTGGCACAAGCAACACTTCTTTCATTGTTAGAGACTTAACAGAGTCTAGCTTGTATGAAGATTCCCCACTACCTTTTATTGGATATTGGTAGTCATCTCCTAGTTTCACCTTGTGAGGTGATTCATGTTCTGACAATTTGATAAAAGATTCCTTGAATCCCGTCATATGTTTGGAAGCCCCACTATCTATGAGCCAATCATCACTTCCATAAGTAATGTTACCTACGAGAGATAATATCAGAAAATATTCATCCTTGCTTGAATAATCTTCACTTTCATATCTGGATCTCTTTTTGGATGGTTCATCATCCTCTGCAGCATGAGCATGATGTCTTCTTTGGCCTTGACCAAGTTCTTCTTGTGAAAGGCTTTGAGCCTCATCTCCCTCTAGAACTAGAACCTCTATACTCATGTAGGTGTCCAATCCATTTTCTTTAGAGAGATCAAATACTTCTATGCTTGCAAGTTGTCAACTTCACCAAGCTTATCATCAAGCTAGTGTGATAGATCACTTTGAAATGAGAACCTCAAATGAAAATAGCAAAGGATTAGATCTTACCGATTTGAGGTGTCCGTCTTGGTTCTGGTGCTGGTTGATCTAGGGTTTGCCACAGAAACCCTAATTTTCAAAACTTGGAATCTTTCAGATCTGATTGGATAGACAGATAGATCTCTTCAAATGGATCTGTCCAATGCACTCCTTTTCTGAAAACAGTGGAGAAAAGCTCCCGGAACAGGAAGCCCTAGATTTCCAATTTCTTCTGCAGAAATGCCTGTTACTGTTTCTGTGATATCTCCACAATTACTACTCCTATGTGTCTGAAATTTCGCACTGAGGTAACCTCGTATGTCCCTAATCCAACACCGTAGTTTTCATCAGAATTGGTTTAACCATTTGGGACTTATGAGCCTTTTCCCAAGGTGACCTGTTACAGGACTGCTCAGAACAGTGAAGTTGTACGACAAGCCACGTGTCATTGGTTCATCTTATAAGTCTGATATTCGGACCACCAAAAGTAAAGTACGTACCCTTTCTGGAACATCTTCAGAATTTCCATTTGGACCTCAGTATCCCAATATATTGCAATTCACCTTAGGTGTCCTGTTTAAGGATGAATTCTGGAAGAGGATGGAACCCTAACTTGGAGGGATCATATCTCCCATAATATAGAGAATATGAGGCGGATATTTGGACACAGTTTTCATCAGGAGTTTATCTTCGGCCGCTGAAATTTTCAGCTTCTGATACTTTGCCAAACGCGGCATATAGCGACTGTACCAAAACTTAGCAGTTTTAGTATTTAGGGTTTTTCCTAGCTCAGGGTCAAACTAGGGTTTGACTTTCCCGGAGTTTCACCCAACCAAATTTCTTGATCCAGGTCTCTAAACTTCGGTTTTGATGAGGAGAAAAATCCTATGTTGGTCTCACTCAAAAATTCCTCTTTTGTAGAAAGCCCTAATTTCCACACCGAAACTGAAAATGCTCGAAATCGAATTCCTCTTCGACAGAAAGATGCGCCCTAAGGAGGAGAGTTGTTCCACCTTACTTTTGCTGAAAATCTATGGAGGAAGGTCCAAAAAACTAGGAAGCCCTAGTTCCTGCAGCTGCATAGTGTCTTCTTCTCAGGTTAGCTCTGATTCCATGTTATTTTTTCATCATATAAGCTAGCATTATGATCTTAGGATCTTTTCACTGAGAGAATAAGAAGCACATCAATAAAACATAAGCACATCACAAGAGACAAGAGACACAAAGAGTTTTGATCGGGGAAACCATAAATGGAGAAAATCCCACAACTTCCTCAAAGATAGAATCAGCACAAGATGTATGACCCCAAAACAGTAAGATGCACTCCTGATAGCAGTAGTCTTCTTCTTTTGTCTAGTCCCAATATTTCCTTCCTCACTAATGCGCCACACTTGAGTGAGTGAGTGATGTGTAGTACAAGTGATAAATAGAGAGACTCTCACTCTCTATTTATATTCTTCCGTTCACTTGAAGTGCACTTAATCATGTCGGCCCAACTTAACAATTACTTACTAGAGACTACACCTTAATGAGTGTATAATAACTCTAGTGCCCCGAAACTGTGGGGACTTCCACAATGACTTGACAAGACTTATTTACATTATTAATCCTCCCGATCGGAACATCGGGGCATGACAACATGACTCAAATACATGATAGAAACATCCTGGAATAAACATCGGGTTACAATATATTAGATACATAGAAGAATACATTCCGAAGTTACAAATACATCAACAATAAGAGGAGTGTTTGATGGACCTGGAGGTAGGTGCAACATCATCTCAATTGGATGGACATGAGTCAACATATCCTAGGGACTTAGAGGTGGGGTAGGTGGTTCAAGGTACCACACAGGATCTCCCAATGTGAAATCCTTTAGATTGAGGGTTTCCAAGATAGACTTACTCATGATCTCGGATGGTAGGAAAAGGAAAAGGAAAATAACAAGGAAAAGGATTGTGTTGATTGGGAATGAACCCCACTATTTCCCTAGTAACTGAGGTTGAGGTTGCAACTGAGGTTGCGGCTGTGGATGGAGCTGCAGTTGCAGAAACAATGGAAGCGATAGATCTAATGGAATATTGGTGGCGGTGGAGACAAGAGGGTCTGTAGAACTGGACATCATGTAGATGGACATGGTGTCTGAAGAAGGAGGTGGGGGTTGAACTTCTTCGATCAGACTGATCTCAGACTCAAGGGAATGTTGACGGAGGTCAGTTAGAGCCATTTGAAATTCAGACAAGTCTTGGCAATGGTGAAAATAGTGCCCATACAATTCGCAAAGGGCACATGCATGGTTTGTTCTCAGTGAATTTTTTCTTACTATTGGCACAGTTGGAAGTTCAACCATGGGGATGTTTTTGGTTGTGTCCATGGCATCGAAATGCACACAGATCATTGGAATTTCAGGGCAATTCTGAGTTGGATGGCCTTTTTGTTCACAGATGGTGCAAGGCGGGATCTGCTGAGGTTCTGTGGTGGCTTTGGCGTTCTTGCCCCTGGCCCTTTTTGGGTGGGCTGGTGCGGGTGCGGGTGCAGCAGTTGGATTTTTCAGGCTGGGTGGAGGGTGACACTCCACCACAATGGGTTGCATCGGGGTTAAAACAACTTGGGGCATTGGGGGTTGAGCTGGTGTATCGAGATACCATACCAGAATTCCCAATGTAAAGTTGGGTAGGCTTAAGGTGGCCATTACTGGCTTGCTCATGAAACCATGTGGGGGAAAGAGGAAGGGAATTGTATGGACTGGAGATGAGCCCAAGTATCTCCCTGTTGGTTGCATGTGGGGATGCAGTTGTGGTTGCGACTGCTCATAATGTTGCTGTTGTGGGTGATGTTTCAGCTGCTGTTGGTGTTGCAGCTGTGGACGATGTTGTGGTTGGGGTTGGGGTTATGGTTGCAGTGGTTGTTTGGGTGCAGCGATGCTGGATGAGACCATGCACAAGTCCACAGTCTCATTTTGTGTTGAAGGTAGTGACACAGAGGGGAAATGAGCCATCATGGTGGGATCGGGAAACAACCCAGGGACCACATTCAACAATGGGTAGGCTGGTGTGTTGTCAACTATGGTGTTGATTGCAGGGATGACATTGGTGTGTGTAGTCATCCTGTGTGGCTCAATGGTGGTGATGGTAGGGATAACGTTGGTGGGTGTCGTTAACCCTTGTGGATCATGATAAGTGAGTTGATAAACCATCACAATCTTCCCTTCATGAGGGAACATCATGAGATGGAATACAGTTGATGCGACCGCTCTCATGTCATCCATATAACTTCTTCCAAGAAGAAGGTTATAGTCCAGTTGAGTGTTGATGACTTCTATGTCAATCAGTACTGTCTTCCCAGCTAATGTGATGGGGACATGGGGAAGGTTTCTTTGGGATTTAGTTGGATGTCCATCATAATCCTGCATATTTGTGGAGGATGGTTGCAGAATTGGTGATCTGAGTGTCTGCCAAACCAGGGCGGACATAATGCACGTGGATGCCCCCTCATCCACTATGCACTGGTGTACAACCAGGTTTCGGATAGACACTGAAATTTGGAAGGCAATGGTTGATAGCATGCGTAATTATCGATTCTCTATGTTGAACATGATCAACTTGGAGTCGGAGAGGTCTACGGCCCCAAGGGTAGATAGTAACACTTTTTGCTGCATTGGGCACATTTTGAGTACCTCCAGAGCGGACATGGTCATTGGTGTTTGGGCCAAATCATCCACAATGATATAGCTGACAACAACTCTAGCTATGGCATTGTTGGCCACTTGGTGTATGGGGGGGTAAGGGAAAGGGGGTAATTGAAGAGGTGTGTTAACCGAATTGGACGTAGATGCTGCTTATGTGTCAGCGGATTCGGTGGTGGTACCATACTGATTCCATCTAGTTTGTAAGTTGACTTCTTCAGTCGTCATGGCTAGGAGGTGGTGAACACTTGTTTCTACCGTGGGAGGTGCCCTTGGAGCATTAGGATTGGCCTGGGGAGGGGGAACAGTTGCCACCAATCCTTGGACTGGTAGTGGGTTTTGAAGCACCATAGGAGGAGGTCCTTGTGGTGTTGGGTTTGGTTGGGCTTGATTTGCAACATTGGCAGCCTGTTGAACTTTGTTCTGAATGGCCTACTTAGCATGACCCATGAGGGGACACTCGAATGTGTAGTGCCCATAAACATCACAAAGTGTGCATGATTGGTTTGTAAATAATGGGGCATTGCATCTTGGTACATTCTATCGTGGGGGGTTTTGGGCGGGTCGGTTTGTCGTGGAATTGTTGGGAGGGTTTGGTTGTTGACTGCCTCCCTGTGGTTGGTTATTGGCTTAGTTTTGAGGCTAATTATTTCTAGCTTTCCCTTGTTGGTTTTTGGGGGCAGGTTGGTTGGTACGGTTTTGTTGTGCAAACACTTGTCCCAACGGAGCGGGTGGAGGGGGGATGGGGGCTTGAACCACTTGCACTGGTGGTGCATAGTATATTTGAGTGGGAGGTGGTGCCAAAAATGCGGGCATTTTCCCCACATACTGCTATGTTGGCCAAGCCATTGCCTGAGCCTACTGCAGTGTTGCAGGTTGTGCATAGCAAGTTATTGCTCCGGACTAGGACATCATTCTAGCGTAGTTCGGAGCTTGGTTTTGGTAAGCAACATTAGCAGTGTTACTTGGCTGTGATGGAACTGTAGGTGGTGTCAGTCAGTGTTGTGGCTGTTGGGAAACTGATCCTATGATGCCATCTGCAGCATGGGATGCCCCCAGTGCGTCGTGGTAAGAGGTACCTACGCGGGGAGCGTCTGGGATGACGTTGCACATGTATCCAAACTGAGCATATATGAGGTCAAACTCTTGAGATTTTAGTATGGCCTCTTCTTTGGATTGGGGACGTTTGGATGCAACATCCTTTGCTATGGGTGGGAGCAAGGTCTTAAGGAACCAATCCAAGAAGATCCTGTTGTCAAGTTGTATTTTACATAGGCTACGACGTCACCGCCACTCATGGATATGGTCAGTTATATGAGTGGCAGTGTTTTGATGGTAGGATAACAAGATCTCCACCCCCTCGTCATATCTAACGAGATTTGGAAATACTATAGGAACATGAAGGCTAGGGAGTTGAAATCAGGGTACTTGGCTTGTGGCAGCTCAATGTACCATTTGGCCGCAGTGCCTGTAAGGGTGTGTTGGAATAGCCTCATCCTGATGGAATTGTCTACAATGCTATTGGATGAGCACCATAGATGGAATGTCATAATATGGTTTTGGGGACATTCCCTTGCCTTTCCTTCAAACTTGGGGATGTCTGATGGTAGCTTAGCTGGCATGAGTGGCTAGAAAGCTTGGTGGTGGATGGGGTCGTTTGTTAACCAAGCCAAATTAGGTAGGTTAAGACAAGCCATGAATGGCAGATTTGACCCTAGGTTGATGTGGGATGGATCTGCGATGGTGGTGGGATTTGCAGGTGCATAATGCATCTGCACAGCTGGGGGCACTTGCGGTGGCACCATTGTGGATGGTCCAATGCCCCCAATTGTTGTGGGGGGGACAGTATGGGTGGCTGGGACATTGCCCCCATGTATGATAGTAGGGGAAATGTAAGTGGACGGTCCACTGCCCCCCTATGTGGTAGGAGGGGAAGTGTGTGTGGAAGGGCCACTGCCCCCATGTGTTGCAAGTGGGCCAGCTTGGCTAGTCACTATAGGTGGTGGAAACTGACTGATGATAGTTTGCATGACTGTGCTTGGGCCACCTACAGGGTTATTGGTGATAGGTTGTGGTGTGGAGATGGGTCCACTTGCTATGGTTATGCCGAAAAATGGATCCGAGTTGGCACCAGCCATGGGGCTTAAGAGTGCAATATGGAGGTCTGGTTCAGATTGATATGGGTCTGAATATGAATCAGAGGCTATGTGGCCTTCTAATGGTGTGGGATATTACTGAGAACGGTTTCGACAGTGCTGGTTGAGTGTTTCGAATTCTGGTGGTTCGCCTCTTAGGCGTGAGGAAGAGTGTGAGGGATCAATTGTGTTAAATGTTTATCAAAATGATGGGAATGGTGTTTGGACCCCAGTTTTAGTGGCTTCCTATTCATTGTAGGTGGTCACTCAGCCACCAAGACTACCATAAGACAATGCTTGTATTTTTCCTCACAGGTGTCTCTACTCAATTGGAAGGGGTCGTTGCCCGTTTCGCTTGGCAATTCCTCTCAGCGGCCAGCTACTTTGGGGTTCCTATGGTAATACTCACAATGAGTTTCTGGGTAGAGCCCAAGTACTTCCCACAGTTGAAGTAGTCAGGGACTTATGTCCTCAAAGACTGTAGATTGTTTGAACTTAGTGTAAATTGATAAATTTTAAGTCTCTCTCAGCGTCATGAACTGAGTTGGGTTGATTACTTAGTATGGTGTATTTGTTTGTCTACCTTTCTAGTATTTGGTAGCTGCAAATGGTTTATGACTTCATCATATTGTGGTGAATTTCATGTCATTATGTATGCAAGCATTGAGTAATTAGAAATTTGTAAACAAATACAGCTTTTAACCCTGAATGTTTATGGCCTAACTAGATGACTACCTCACACTGATATTCCTCTTGGACCAAGAGAAGGTGCGGGGATCTCAACACAATGGGACTAAGCCCATCTGTAGATCCATAGGTCACCTCCCAGATGCAAGGTTGGTCAACAGGGAGGATGCTTAGCACCATGAGAATCTCTCCTTCTCTACTTCCTCTACCTTCCAGGTCATCTAGTTTTAATGGTTTAGAAAAATGTTCAATGAAGGGACTAGGTCTATACGAGCTTGAAATTCGTCGTATCCCAGAATACCCCAGAGGGTGATGACTATGTAGAGGAGGAAGGGTAATAAATATAGTTAGTTTTAGGTTGATTTTAGTTAAGCTACATTCGTTTAACTAAGCCATTAAAATTTACTTTGAATTTACACTTTGTTTGTTGATGCAATTACATGAAATTAAAATAGCAACTGAAATTAAACTAGTATGCTGGATAGAGGCAGCTGATCCACATTGACAGTCCCTATTAAACTGAAATTTAACCCCTATTAAACTGAAATTGAACCTCTGATTGACAGACCGCACATTTCTGATCAAATTTGGTGAGGGGGTCGCAATTTTTTTTCAGAAAGAGGCGAGGGGGTCGCACAGATTTCACAGACAGTCATGGTCTATGTTTCTGAGTGAAGTCGCACCTTTCCAAAGATTAAGTGCACCCTTGACATGCCTGTTAGGCCATTAAGTGTGCCCTCATCCCCTGTTCAAGCCCGATAAGTGTGACCTACCCCGGATTTTGGGTTTTTCTGATCCCGAGTCAGATCCAGCCGACAATAACCTGTATTGTGGCCAAACTGACTTGGATTTTCCTAGCAGAGGCTTCAAAAACACTAATAACTAGAAATAAACTAGATCTAAACTGAATTTGAAATGAAATTTTAAAAACTAGGGAAAAAATTAAAAAACTTGAAATTTTAAAAATCTGGACCAGGGATCCTGTGGGATCGACCTGGTATGGTCGCCAGTTCTGTAGCAGGGATTTCTCCTTTCTACAGGGGCAGGAATGGATACCTTCTGTCTATAGTATGGAAGGATATGCTCCTAGATGGAATGCAGTAAAAATGAACAGGAATGAAACTAGACAGAAATAAAAGCAAAGATGGAAGAGAAATATGGAGAACCCCTTTGCAAACAAAGGTTAGGGTTTCGCTTCCAATAACCTGCAAACAATCATTAAGCTACAGTAAACCGAAATACCTGCAAAACAAGTTAGGAAATAAACCTGCAAATGAAACCATGGATTAGAAAGTAAATAAATTACTAAGCAAATACAACAAATAACAAGATATACCTTCTCTTTGGGTGGAATGGGCCACCATGTCCTAGCTTGAAGAAGCACCTCTCTTGGATGGGGGAGCTATGGCTCAATGGAGATGGAGGAGAGGGAGTGTGGGTGGCTTGAGAGACAAAGGGTCTTAGGGCATCCATAGGAAACATAACAGTATGCAAGAGAGAAGTGTTTTGAGAGTGACCCCCCACCCTCCTTTTATAGCTATTTTGGGGTTTTAGGGTTTTAAGCCCTTGGTCCGAGATTTAGCCCCTTTTTTGGGATTTTAGCCCCTTCCGCCCTAATTTTAGCTCCTTTTAGTGTTTTATCTCCTAGGAGAGTATTTTAGGCTCCTTTTTGGGGTTTTTAAGCCCTTTTCTTCATCCTTAAGCACTTTTGAGGGCGTGGGGGTCTAATGGAGGGTCGTGAAGTGGTGTCCTTGGGTGGTGTAGGTCATGGAGAGCTTAGTGAGGGATTTTTTGGGCTAACAGGGTCTTTAGCACCCTAATAAATATAATATTATATTGTATTGAGTATTCCTAAGTGAATTCGTCCCACTTAGTTAAGTGGGGCCGAATTGTTAGGTTAAATGTCAAGTGACAAAAAGAGTATAAATAGAGGAGATGTGTTCCTCATTTAAACACACACTCACATGTGCACAAACCATAGGAGAGAGATATATATATATCTGCTTGAGGGAGGTGCACCTATATGGGTTATTTTCTTTTACTTTTTATACATCTTATATAAAGGAATTTTTGTTGGGTTTTCTTCCCCATGAGGGTTTCCCAAGATAAATATTTGTGAGTCTTTTATGGTTGTGTTTGTCTATCTTTTAGTGATCTTTTGCTTATGCTTATGTTGTTATGATGCTAAATGCTATAATATATGATATAACCATTAAGAACTTAACATGGTATCAGATCCACCTTGAAAGAAGTCTTTGTACAGTTGAAACAGTGCTACAGCTACAACTATTGAAGATTAGGATTTCATGCTTGAAAACCCTAAAAGACTAAAACTAGTCATTTTGGTGCATTCGCTAAATCTCAAGATTGGAGAATGATCAAGAGCTGAAAAGTTTATAGGACAAAGCTAAATTCCTAATGTACCATATGTAAACATTTCAGCCTCATATTCTCTATATTATAGGATATATGATTCCTCCAAGTCAGTGTTCCAGCCTCTCCCAGGATTCAACCTTAAACAGGTGATCTGGGGATAATTACTATATCTCAAGCTAAGAAGGTCCAAATGTAATTTTTCAAAATTATCCAAATAGGGTACAAACTTTAATTTATGTGGTAAAAGTTTTAGACCCCGAAGGTGGAAGAGTGACATGTGGCAGTCCATACAATTTTGCTATGCTGAACAGTCCTAAAATAAGTCACCTTGGGAAACATCACATAAGTCCCAATTGGTAAAACCAATTATTCTCTAACCCATGGTGTTGGAAAGAGGACAGATGATGCTACCTCAGCGAGAAGTTTCAGACACAAAGGAGTAGTACTTTTGGAAAGACCACAGAAAAAATATCAAGAAATTATGCATAAGAAATTGAAGAAAACTACAGAATCAGATATTTTGCAGTTCTGATCATGGTTTTGGGAAAATGAGTATGCTGCTTAGATCGCCTTGAGGAGGTGAATATTTATATCCAATCATATTTGAAATATACCTAATTTGAAAAATTAGGGTTTCTCCATCAAACCCTAGGTCCACCCGAAGCAGCATTCCAGAAAAGATTTCAAGCAAGCATGAGATTGAAGCAATCTCATTGGTCAATGAAGAGGATGCAGATCCAAAAGGAGATGACGAAAAAAAAATATAAGTATTTGAATTTTCTTTCCTATATATGTTGTGTATTATGCATGATAGAATGTTTTCATTTAATGATAGTATACTACTAATATGCATGTTATGGGTAAGTAGCCCATGGCGCTATACAACAATCCATTGATACTTATCTAGAATGAAACCTCTTTGCTGACATATTGGATGAAGTGCACAATCTCAATGATGTCATGGTAGAGATGGAAGGCATCTAGAAAGTTTCCATGAGATATGAATGAATGTTGTATTGGCTAAACAGCTACACGATGCTTAAGAATTTGTCGTTATGCATATGTCCTATGAAATGGTTCTCATTAGAGGAAATTTCAACTCAAAATGGGCCTCCTCAAGAAAATAATAAAACAATACTTAAAATAGTAAAATAATATTTATTAAGTTTGGAGGAAGAAAAGCAAAAAACTACTTTTTTTCGTATTTTCAACATATCTCCCTGTGTTTTTACTCAAATTTCGATCGAGAGAGATCGTTGGATGAAAAATTAAATTCTACATCCAACGGGTACTCACACTGTATACGTTTTATGGACCGCGCTACCCCAAAAAAAATACCTGAAAAAACTTATTTTTGGGGTAGCGTGGTCCATCAAAAGTAAACATAGTGTGTACTCGTTGGATGTGGAATTTAATTATGCATCCAAGGAGCTCTCTAGCTCAAAATTTGAGTAAAAACATAGGGAGATATGTCGAAAATACAAACAAAAAAGTAGTTTTTTTATCATACCTATTCCCAAATTTATATTAAAAATTTGTTTAAGACCTATACGGTATTAAAAATTTAAAGCAATTTCATTGGCTAACACATGATGACATGGAATTTGAATTAGGTTTTAAAGGCCCATTTTGAGTTGAAATTTCCTCTAATGAACCATGCAACTAGTGCATTTCACTTGTAGGAAGGGTCGTGTATAACCACCTACAAGAAAACGAAGATGAGACTTGTTTCGAAGAACAAGTGATGACAATGCAAGATTCAATCCAAACATGAACTTGAAGCTCCTAGGGTCAGAGACACCTTGATGGAAGAAAGAGCTTCAGAAAGCAGTAGATCCACCTCGAGAGATGAAGACCATCTTGGACATGAGAGACAATTCAAGTGAAGAAAAGTATGATGGGAATTCCAAACCAAAGCAAGAGGCCTCGAACACACTCTAGTTATGTGACACAGTTGGGTGACATAATTGATGGAAACCCTTCCAACTATGGAAGAAGCTATGATCAAAGAGTAACAGTTGATCATGGGGAATGATGTCTCGGATATGATTCCAAGACGAAAAGGGAAGTCCGTAGTGTCTTCCATATGGATCTACAAGAATAACTACACAAAAAAAGGTTCACGATTCTTCTCAGAAAGAATATACTATGGCATGACATACTCTATTGAACAGACACACTTCTCCAGTAGAAGTATGTATTGAGCAAAGAACCACCTGTAGAGAATAGGGATTGTACGAGCTCAGAAGGCACCCATAGAAAATCACATCCAGGAGTTTGAAAGATCACCTAGAGTGATGAATATCTTAACCTTTTCTACAAGGTTGAATATGTAAAACTATATAAGATAACAAGCTCACAGATGGGTGCAAAAGGAACTTTTCGAAAAAGTTCAAGATAAATGGATCTTGGTATATAGTAACATGAGATGGATACATAGTAGGATAGGATGCTACCTGTCACTCCAATAGAGAATGTAGAGAGAGGATAATTCTCTGCTTCAGGGGGAGTGGCTGCAAAATATCCCCGAGTTCGACATGATACAACAAGATGGACAGCTCCCTGCTGGACTAAGACTTTACCAAGAGTAAAGTGGGTTCTAACCTTCAAGGTTGAGTGCGGAAGACTGGGATATGTCGATGAACTGATAGAATGAAATCATGGTAGAAGCAATGATGGAATAATACCATAATGATGTTTGGGATATAATACCCAAACCAAAAAGAAAGAGTGTGGTATCTTCCAAGTGGATTTGTTGCTGATGGATGTCTTGAAAAATAAAAGATTTGTGGCTAGAGGATTCTCTCAGAAAGGGAATTGATTATGAAGAGACATTTTCTCCAGGAGTAAAGAACACTTCCATCAGAACTATCATGGAACTTGCTTCCATGATGAAATGGGGCTTACACTAGATGGATGTAAAGACAACCTTCCTTAATGGTATGATTGAGGAAGAGGTTTACATCGAACAACCACAAGGATTTGAATTTGAATACAGAGAGACTCATGTATACAAGTTGAAAAAGGACCTGTATGGACTGAAGCAAGCATCCTAACCTTTACCTTAAGGTTATGAATTATGACCCTATCATACTATTGTTGTATGAGTATGATATATTTTTTATGGGAAATGAGAAATAAATCACAGAAATCAAGACGAAGATAACTGAAGAATTCAAGATGAAATATTTTGTATTGATGCATTATTTCCTCATCCTGGAAGTATGGAAGAGCTCAAAAGGAATCTTTTTGAACCAAGGAAAGTATGATGTGGAAATATTAAGAATATTTGATATGTTGGATTGTAAATAAATGGCCACACCCATGGATACCAACATGAAGTTGTTGTCTAATGAGACATCAGAATCAGTGGATATGACTCAGTACAGAC
Source organism: Pseudotsuga menziesii (assembly GCA_001517045.1). NCBI lineage: Eukaryota > Viridiplantae > Streptophyta > Pinopsida > Pinales > Pinaceae > Pseudotsuga > Pseudotsuga menziesii. The sequence continues at coordinate 22,204 of LPNX011180004.1, read as the reverse complement.
ATATTATTGAGTCGTTGATGCACCTGACGAACATAAGGTCATATATATGCTTTGTTGTGAACACCTTGAGTCAGTATCTAGTTAAACCTAGATGGGTTCACCTGATAGGTGCAAAGCATGTGATGAGGTACCTAAAAGGTACGATAGACTTGGGACTTTACTATGGTAAAGATCATAACTACAGATTATATGGATATACAGATTCACATTGGGTAGGAAGTGTCATAGATAGTAAGAGAACCTAAGGTATATGTTATTGTTTGGGATCCACCATGATCTAATCGTTTAGTCCAGTGTTTCTCTCAGTATAGCTGAAGCAGAGTACATTGCAACTTGCTCGACTATTTGGGAAGCCATATGGATTTAGAATGATGATGTGAGGACTATTTTACATGGATTTTGATACCATAATGATTCTTTGTGACAAACAGAGTTGCATAAATATGACAAAGAATCCTATCGAATATGGTACCGCAGGGAGACATAAAAATCCAGTATGTGAGTACCGATGAGCAAGTTGTTGATGTGGTGAACAAGCTTTTATGACAAGCTTGGTGTAGTTTGAAAATACTTTCCTCACAAGGAGGAATAGTGATGTTGATACTGAAGACTTTCCTCGCAAGGAGGAACAATGATGTTGATACTGAAGACTTTCCTCGCAAGGAGGAAGGATGAAGATATGGACCCTTCTTAGAAAGGAGAAATAGGTCAAAGATATAGGCTCTCTTTATAAAGGAAGAAAAATTCAAAGATATGGACTTTCTTCAGAAAGGAAGAACAAGTCAAAGATATGGAATTTTTTTCGAAAGGGAGAACAAGTCGAAGATATGGACTTTCTTCAGAAAGGAAGAACGAGTCGAAGGTATCGTTAGAGGAAATTTAAGGTATAAAATGGGCCTCCTAAGGAAAATAATAAAATAATAGTTAAAATAATAAAATAATAGTTATTAATTTTGGAGGAAGAATGAAAAAAACTACTTTTTGTGTCTATTTTCGACATATCTCCATGTGGCTTTACTCAAATTCTGAGCAGGAGAGCTCGTTGGATGTAGAATTTAATTCTGCATCCAATGAGTACCCACACTACATACTTTTGATGGACCCTACTACCCCAAAAATAAGAAATACCTGAACAAATGTGATGATGATGTCATCATCACATTTTTTAGGTATTTCTTATTTTTGGGGTAGCGAGATGCGTCAAAAGTATGTATCGTTGGATGCAGAATTAAATTCCACATCTAATGAGCTATCCCCCTCAGAATTTGAGTAAAAACACAAGGAGATATGTCGAAAATACAAACAAAAAAAGTAGTTTTATTTTATGAAAAATATGTCAATTCAACCATTATGGTTGACTCTTTTTATTGAAATTCTATTGGTTCCTGAATTCCAACTCACAAAATTTATTGTTGGTGCATTTTCTTATAAGGCCCATTTTAGATCCCAAATTTCCTCTAATGGGACTTTTTTCAGAAAGGAAGAACAAGTCGAAGATGTGGACTTTCTTCAGAAAGAAGGAACAAGTTGAAGATATGGACTATCCTCGAAAAGGAAGAACATGTCATGAACCCTCCTCGAACAAAGGGGGAGTAGGTTGATAATATGGATCTTCTAAAAAAATGGGGAGTGATGATGAGACTGACATCAATGATGGGATGACAGTGATTCTCCAGCATGAAAGAGGTCAAGTATGCCTGAAGATGCTGACAAGGTCCAACATTTATTTTTGGATGATAATATCCTCTCTTGAGGATAGAAGGTATAACACTTTTTTCATGAGAGTGGTCCTTACTAGCTAAGGATGGCCCTAGGGATGCTACTATCACATGGAGAGTACCCACATTCACTTGTGGATGATAGTCTCCTCTCTCGAGGATAGTAGGTATAACACTATGTTCATGAGAGTGGTCCTTACTATCTAAGGATGGCCCTGCAGATGTTACTCTCATGGAGAGTACCCACATTCAATTGTGGATATTGTAGAATAACACTTGCTCATGCATGGTCCTAACCTTAGTGGTATGGATTCTCTACGATGAGTCCTCGTGGATGACAGGACTAACATTTTGTATGAATTTGATATCTACTCTATAGACGATACTCTTGTATGAAGAGTATTCCTACATTCATATGTAGATACCATAGAATAACACTTGCTTGGGAGTGGTCCTAACCTGTGTGGTATGGATTCTCTATGATGAGTCCTCATGGACATCATATTATAACACTCACTTGGGAGTGGTATTAACCTATGTGGTATGGATGTTCTATGATGGGCCAACATTTTGTATGCGGTCGATATCTTATCTGCAGACAACACTCTTACTTGGAAGAGTATGCCTACACGTAAGTGTAGATAATGTAGTATAACACTCACTTTTGAGTGGTACTAACCTGTGTGGTATGGATGGTCTACGATGAGTCTTTGTGGACGATAGGGCCAACACTAGGTGCGGTCGAGATATACATTTATTTGTAGATGATTCAGCTGATCGATTTCATGGATCATGATAATGGAGGATTGCATCATCCTTGGACTTATGTCCTAAAGTGAGCTGAATTGATCATCCCACAAATAGATCATGTGTACTATAGGCAGCATGGAGGTGAAGGATCAAGTATATAGAAGTGCAGTAGTGAAGGATCAAGTAGATCGAAGTACAACAACGAAGGGTCAAGTAGATCGAAGTACGACTTCAAAGGATCAAGAAGGATCAAAGTGCTGATGCAAAGGATCGAGAAATATTGAAGTGTTGCTACAAAGGATCGAAAAAGATCAAAGTGTTGTTGCAAAGGATCAAGAAAGATCGAAGTGCTGCTGCAAAGGATCAAGAAGATAGAAGTGTTGCTAAAAGGATCAGAAGCTCGAAGTACTACTGCAAAGGATAAGAATATTGAAGTGCTACTACGAAGGATCAAAAAATCTAAGCATTGTTCAAAAAGGATCAAGTGATCATGTTATAAAAAAGATGAAGAGTAACTGTTCCAGTTACTGATTGTGAAAACTTCCTATGACGTATAGATGTATAACCTCAATGATGTTGCATATATTATCTCACTGGTATCCTATAGTCTATGATGATGTTTTCAGTATAATAACCTTCTCGTTAAGGGGGAGTGTTGAATATTGTAACTTAAAAGGATATTCTAAATGTATTTTACTGATGTAACCTAAGGGAGATGTTATTATTGCTCCAGAGGGGTGGTACTATTGTATTTGGTCATCATAGAGTCATGAGGTAAATCCTCCATTATGTGTCGGGTCTTTAGCACCCTAATAAATATAATATAATATTGTATTGAGTCTTCCTAAGTGAAGTTGGCCCACTTAGTTAAGTGGGGCCGACTTGTTAGGTTAAATATCAAGTGACGAAAACAGTATAAATAGAGGAGATGTGTTCGTCATTTAAACACACACTCACTTCTACACAATGCATAGGAGAGAGAGAGAGAGATCTGCTAGAGGGAAGCGCACCTATCTGGGGTCTTGTCTTTTACTTTGTATACATCTTATATAGATGAAGCTTTGCTGGGTTTTCTTTCCCATGAGGGTTTCCTAGGATAAATCTTTATGTTATTTTGTGGTAGTGCTTATCTATATTTTAGTGATCTTTTTCTTATGGTTATGTTGTTATGATGCTAAATTTTATAAGATATGATATAACCATTAAAAAATTAACAAAAAGAACCATAAAAAACAACCACACCAAACCAAGGATATCAAACATGGATTTATAGACCAAAGAAGGAAATTCTAACTCAATGCGGCAAACCAAACCAAGGTAAGCTAACTTGAGTCAATCCAAGGGGGTTAATTCAACCACAAGAGGAAAACTCTAATCCAACCCAATAAATTCAAATTTCAAGGAGATTGACACCAAGCCACTCCACCCCACTCAAATTCAAGTGTGGACACATCATCCATGAAGAGGAATCAAAATTAGTGAGGTGAGGTGTCACACAAGACAAGGAATCTTCCCAAAATAGAAAGGGGGGTTACACAAGGATTTACACAAGTAATTACACAATAGTTACACAAGAGTTACACAATGATTTACACAAGTATTTACATAATTATTTACACATATTTTGAGGTGTTAAGGCTAAAAATAGACAGTGAGGGAACACTTATGCAAATGGGAGTTACAAAACCAACAAAGGGGCTCAATCAACAAGTGGAACCCACCCAAACACCAAGGATTCCCACTAAATCATGAATTAGGCTCAATAATACCAACATAGGCTAAAATAATAAAATTTTGGGTCTGTTGTACAATGTTTGGGTGATCATCAACTAATAAAGAAACCAAGGCATAAATATGGACCAAGATAAACCAAACAAGTTCTAAAGAAGTGCTAGGAAATTCCCCATTCCACCTCACATTGTGGATCTAGGCCTCCCATACTCTTTTAGTGGTCCTCGATGTGCCAGTTGTTTCCATTAAATAATTATTTACAAATAATAATAATTTCTTTAGGTCCTTAAAGAAACTTGTTCTGGCAGCCTGTGCTACAATAATAAACAATTATAAATTACATATGTCTAGAGCTTAACACATGGGGCATTACACCTAGAAAGATGAAAACAAATTGGTTGGGACCATATGTTATCATTCATATCATTGAAGGATGCGTATTACAATTACAGAAATTAGATGGAACGCCTTTCAAAGGATTTGTGAATGGAAGTCGTTTAAAGCCTTACCAAGATAGATGTCACTTGGTACACAAATTTGCAAGTGTTATTTCTGTAAAAAGTATGAGTGTTTTGTTTCAAATATTGAGTGTTATGTCGCAAAAAATATGGCTATAAAGATAAATAAAAATTGTTGCAGACTATATGTCTGTCACTGAAGAAAAATGGTGTCGAAGACTCCCTATCTACCGCAAGGAAAGAAATGTCTCAAAGTCCGTATACCTATCGTAGGAAGAAAATTGTTGTCACGTGATGAAATTAGGTCACAAAAAGACAACTAGCTGTAATTAATTTGAGGATGTGGGAGATTTCGACGTCATATTTTTTGGTCACATCCTTCATTAATGCACAATAACTACCATTTAACTAATGGGTGAAGTGATAGTTTGAATGGAGGTTTCCTTGTAATGATTAGAAATATTGCTCCATGTGATGGTAATCATTTCCACCTTTCCATTTATTGATTGCTCGTCTGAAGGAAAGACTCATTGAATGGGTGAATGTATATCATCTTCGCGTTGAATTTTCATTAATTTCTTTTGCATCCGATTGAGTACGTTGAGATGTTTTCTATGCAACTGTAAGCGATGAGGCAATTTTTCAAAGAGTATGGTCATTTGTATCTCTAGTACAAGCACCATTGTAGAATCAGGCGTTGAGACACCATCACCTAAGCCCATTATGGAAGACACTACCGCATTTGTTCCATCATCGTCCATGGTTGTAGAAGAACCTGCATAGTCACCGATGATTCCACCAGTTCATTTACAACCACACCCACCTGGCACGTCAAAAAGGAAATGATATGGTACCCGTAAGAAGGCAGTAGCATCGCCACTAGAAGATGAAGAGGAATATCTGCATCCATGTTTGCAGACTATGTGCCTCCTAGACCAACCTATGCGGCTAAGGTTAGGCTTGGAAAAAATGTAAAGTATCAATTGGTATCACTAGTCGTACCAGGAGGAGTTCGGATAACGACAAATAACTACAAGATCCTAGGAATTTGTCTTCAACTTTATAAGAAGTTCGTGATATATTTGGTGATGTCGATGAGATTTTGTCTTGTAAAAGAAAGGTTTGATAGAAAATTCCTTGGATGGTGTCGAAGGTATAAATTATGAAGGTTTTAAGAGACTGTAAGGTGACTTTGAGCCAAGTGCTGTAGTAGAGGAATGCATGACAATGAAGGATGATCAAATTCATGAAACAGATGTCTCAAAACGGTCTAACAAAAAAAAATAGTTTTGAGGTTCTGGAAAGTTATCCTATAAGTCTCGAGCAGTTGGATTTTCACTGTGGAAATTGAACCCAAGTGATAGAACAATTACACTCACAAAATTGCTAATCAAACATGCAAAATTAACATCAAAGGAGACTGAAATTGGAGCATAACACTAATCTCTATTGAATAAGTGTACAATAGCCAACCTTGTGAAGTAATAGGCTGCTGCAATATATAATTACATGAGAGATTTGAATGCATAAGGATTCCGTTCGAAATAGTAAAAAAGTAGGCTTACTAAATATAGTCAAATCCCCCATAGGTGCATAAAGCAATTTCCAAATCCAGTAGGATGCTCATGAATTGGAAAAGTCAAGTAGGAAAGCTAATAAGGGATGGAAATACAATTCATAAATTCTTTTATTAGGAGAAAAGGATGGAGGATGATGTGGGAAAAAAACAATTCAACTACACCTAGTCTAGCTTTTCCATCTGCCTTAATTCTCAATAAAATAGGCAGCTTTACAGAAAAAGCAGATATGCGCTTTGGAGGATCTGGAATAAAGAAGACATGCTAAATATGGTCTCTAGGAGGTTTCCCAATTGCTCCATGACTCATTTTTAGCAAGTGTTGACTTCTATGACATGTAGAAGGCAACTAGCATAGAGTGGAATCTAGGAGACTAGGTAATAAGACAAAAATGATTTAATTAATGTCTAAGGGAGGTAACTATGGGTTGATTATTCTAACACCCCCCCTTAAGCCTAAATTTATGAGTAAATATCAGAAAACTATAGGGCCTAGAAACAAGGCTTAGTCACCCTTTACATACTGCTTGTCCATTCAACCAAGGAAAGAGGAAAAAACCCAGTGGGAAAATCCTCCCTTAAACATGGATAGTAAAACAAAATTTGAAAATTTTGTCATCAATCATGCTTCATAGCATGATCAGAAATCACCAGCAGTGATTTGAGATTGCTGAATGTCTTCTCACAAAAAAAATTTGGTGAAGATGTCTGCTACTTGTTCTGAAGATGCACAGAAGAGTAGATGAATGGTGCCATCATGCACAAGTTGTCTGATGTAGTGCATATGGATCTCAATGTGTTTGATTCACTATCTCTAAACTGGATCATTACATATTTGAATGGTGCTCTTATTATCATAGTAGATAATAGTTGAAAACTCTGATTCGAAGCCACATTCTCCAAGTATTCCCTACAACCACAAACATTCAGTTGCGGCATTTACAACTCCTCTGTACTTTTCTTCTGTAGATGAGAGTTCTATGGCACTCTACTTCTTGCTTGACCAGTTGATTGGTCCTTCTACAAGCATGAACACATATCCTAATGTTGACTTTTGATCTGTGTTGTCACCTGCCCAATCACTATCAATAAACCAAATCAAACCAAGATTAGATTTAGCTTTGTAGAAGATCCCATGAGTTCTTGTTCCTTGAACAAAGTTAAGGATCCTTTTTGCTGCTCTCCAATGGATCTCATATCTTGAAGCCACACTAACTGCAAAGATATATCAGGTTGAGTGTGTGTAAGTGTTGGTCTTCTCTGGGCAGACCCGGGTTTACTTTATTGTACCAACAAACCCATAGCTCACTGGGTGACAGACCACAGAACGACCTAAAGTCTCACCCGAAGTGATCCTAGATGGGGTGGCTGAAGAATCAGGTTTCCTCAACTAGGGTCTGCAGCATCCTAGGTTCTCTGACTCTACTTAACCAGCTGACTCTCTTAGCAAGAGCTGTTTCTCTCTTTCTATCTAAATCTGGTATGTGATTGACTCTTATTACGTCGCGGCTTCTAGGGCACTGCACGAACCTCCCCTTCTACCCAAGTCTTAACCTACGATATCCCACACCGTAACTTCCCTGACAGTGCAATATTTCCCTTTCTACGCTATGATATTTCCTAAAGTAGGACTCAATATATTCATCAACTCTCAAGGTCCAGAGGCTTCCTTTCTGGGTATAATAGCTCAGTCAACCTTCATTAAGGTGTTAAACAACCTCACTTAAGCTTCTACAGTTTAACATGCTTAACATCAATTGTACTCAACTCGCTGAACTAAATATACAGAAGTCACTTAACATAGTAACTGCTACTGTCATGAATCAAACACTGATAAACTCATATACAAGTATTTGACACATTCAACTTGCATTTAACCTTCTATGTTACTGTAAACTGAAGGATAACATACATACATTCATTAACTGATAAGCAAATTTCATGTAACAGATAACAGATAGCAAATAAGTAGAGCACAATCACATGAAACAGTCGCACAACACACGGATGTACGTGGTTCACTTCCAGGGGGGAAGCTACGTCCACAGGAACTGTGTTTATATTATATCTTGAGAGAGTAACACAGTTCCACTGCAACCTCTTACACAGCTTGAGATCTTCTGGGAAACTCCACGCACATAGCTGGGAGCCCTTCTCTCTTAGATCTCTTCTCTTCCTATATTGCTTTCTTCTTACAATATACTCTTTCTCTCTCTCTCTCTCTCAATCCCTGCGGATTGTTACATTCATGCTCAAGGAGCCGGCCACTGGTTACAGTAATATAACTACAGACTTAAAGACAGAACCAGAGCTTGACTCTTCGTCAATGTCTCACTATATTGAGAACAACAGTTACAACCTTATCAACTAACTATCTAACTAGCTAGCTAGCTGGCTAACCCTTCATAATACAAAATACATGCTTAAATAGGTGGGCCGAAGGTCTCACCGTGATACAAAACTATGGGCTTATCCCAACAGTAACCCAAAACCCTAACTGTGATAGTCGGCCTTTCTGTACTTTGTACTACCGCTTTACCAGTTACACCGCAGCTTCTTGCAATCTTCCACGATTTTCGGCACTGATCGCGGGTATGGGCGCCACTTCCTCGGTCGCTCCCCTTTTTTCCTTTGTCTTTAATACCTCGACCCATTGCTCCTTCTTCCTTTATGAGGGTAGATGAGCCCTCCTGTTGTCTCCTCAGCCTTAAATGCAGTGGTTGAGATCTCTTATTGGCCGCTTCAAGTACTATTTCCCTTTGAATTTCTTGTTCCAACCACCGCGATTTTCGGCCTGCGATCTGCGGCGAGAAATGCACTATGACGTCGTACCTTTATTGCATCGCCAAAACTGTCTTTACTCTAAACATTATCCATCTTCTACCGAAAATAGCAGCTTTTCCTTTAGCTACGGGACCCTACTCCAACAGTCCCCTAACACTTACTTGTGGCTCGTCCCTGAGCCACTGACATCTGATTTCTTTTGCTGTAGTGTCTCCTTGGATTCCTACAAAGTCTTTGCGAATCTCTCCTTGAGTCGTGCAATATCTTTGCCCATATCTTCGACACAGTCTTGTGCTGCTTCAAGCATGACTTGAGTAATCATGGGGTCTTCTGTGCTATCAATTTCACTCTTGCTTGTAGTGAACTCCTTTACCTTCTGCTCAACCGCATCGACCAGCTCTGCGATTTGTTCCTGATACGGTTGAAGCATATTATTGAACTGTATGTCTTTTTCTCACAACCGCTGCACTTCCTGTTGCAAATGGTTCATCTCTGTCATCTTCTTCATCTTTGCAAGAGATCCTAAGCTCTTGACTTCTTCCTTTATTCCTGCTATTGCATTCTCCATGTTTTGGATGCTCTACTACAAATCCAGTCTATCTGGGAGCTCTTCTAGCTCCGACCATGTCTTCGTTGCATCAGCTAGCAATGACTTTGCATCATCTATACGACACTTCATCTGCGTTAAAGTGATTCTAAAGGCCTACACCCTTGCTTCCTTGTCTGCCTCAGGCGTGCCTGGTGCTTGAGCCTCAAGCTCAACAATCTGCGCCTTATGGTCTTCCTCCATTTTGTCCATTGTCTCTTCTAGAGCCTTTGCTCTATCCTCAATTCTTCTTACTTTCTGCGTTAGAGGCAAGGCAAATTCTATGTCACACTGGGGTAAATCCAATGTAATGTTCTGTAGGACCTGACTTAGATCCTGTTCTCTTTCTTCAAATTGTCTTAACTCCTATTCCTTTTTCTGAAAGCCTGCGGTGAGCTCTGCATTCTGTTGTATCAGCTGAGTGTTTTGCTTATAAGTCGCAAGCTCTCTATCCCTGAGCTCTGCAGCTATCTGCTTCTAGATCATCTGTAGTTGATCAACAGGGAATTGTGCCAGATTAACCTCGACAGGTTGTCTAACCTGTATCTGCACATCAATCATCAAAGCAGGGAATCAGATGCTCCCTGACGGTATCAGAACTGTATTGGTGCAATCCTCTGCAAAGACTTCCTCACAGGAAATCAATGGTTGTGAGATTTCTCCTGTTGTCGCCTTGACTGGTTGAGTCTGCATCATGGTAGTTTTCTCAGTTAGTGCTTTCAACTCCAGAAGCTGCTTATCTATCGTGCTCTGCAGCTTGTCCTGTGATGTCTGCATCACCTGAAATGAGTCCCGCATCTCCTCCTTCAATCTCACTGCGATGAGATCATAGTCATCCTCTGTTAGTGCAGTATCTATAGTTGGCTTTGAGGCTTTGAATTTTTTCCTCTTTGGTGCCGGTGGTGGCACGTCTACTGCATCTTTCCTCTTTTGTGCCACTGGTGGCACTTCTACTGCATCTTTCCTCTTGACACACACCTGACCTTTTCCTTTGTCTAGTGGATCTATCGGTGCAGTATCTGCTGGTAGATTTCCTGCTGTGGCATTTTATAATGCCTTTTTCCATGCTTCATCAAAATATTTGATGACATCTTCTACGTCTTGTGCTATCATCCTGAACAATACAATAGCCAAGTCATCCGTTCTAAACCCTTTAGGCCTCAGATAGATTGTATGCCTGTCCGCAATGAAATCAAGCCGATTGTTATACATGTCAACAACCTCTGTGTTGATCCACGGTTTCTCATGGATGATTCGCTTCAACAGCTTATAGTATTCATAGAATACTATCATATTGAGCTTTTTCTTGGTTGGGTTGTTGCTTTCCCATAAGTTTGCATAGCGTGCGCCTCTGCACTCTCCGCCTCATAGCTGTAGAAACTGGGTATGGGGCGGCTCTCTCCACCCGACAAATGTACATAATACAAGCATCCACAAGAAGTGGAAGGGGTGGTTTGGCTCATCCTACACTGCCAAACAATCTACAAGAAAAATATTTAGTAAAAACAAACACCAATTAAATTGTTCACCTTCTGCGACTTGCACGGCAAGGTGAATTACTGATCCTGTGACTTCCTTCAGGCAAACTTTGGTTAATAGTCTGCCTGCAAGCAGACTGGCTGTAAATCTGAGTGTATCATCAGCTAAGGATGTGAGGTCATAAGCCCAACCTCCTATCTGTATCTTATACTTGTTAACTAAAAGAAGTGGTAGCTTAGTATCCTTGCTTTTCCTTGATATATGTGTCTGAGGGTCCTTACCGCTCTTGGAAATCCTGGTGATGCGGTGTATCAAATCGACGTTTAGGTCAACCCTCTTACCCATCCAGAGGTAACCTCCATGTACATAGGAAAGTAACACTCACACCACGGCATTAACCTCTGCACCTCGTCCAAAATGTGGTATTTTTAATAGATTGAGCAAGCCTGACTGCTCAAGAATCTGGACATGTTCCATAGGAACAAACTCATCTGCATCGGTCCTCAGGTTCCTCTGAACCATAAGATACTGATCTGGCCAAAACTAAGGATATGTATTAATGTCTCCAAGGTTATAGTCTATAAATTTGAGAGCAGGGACATATCCTAACAGTTCTCCATCTTCCTTTACATGAGGATCAATCGGCGGTAGTGGAATAGGAAACTTAGCACCCTTGGGAATGGTTACCTCTAGTGCGTCCTCGACTCATGGCGAAATGTATACTGTTGCCACATGAACTTCTTCTTCCTGCTCTGGGATGGAATATTCTACTATCTAAGCTAGATTCTTCATCCTTGGCATCTGCCTGACCTGTGGTGCACCTAATTTCATAATCCTGGGCGGCGTCGTCATAGCAGACTCGAGGCCACCACGCTTGAATCGTCACATGACGTCTTCTAAAGGTTCCTTCTTGGACATAAACCGCCCAGTGCGATACTCAGGATTGGTAATGGCTGCGAAAATGGGGACACCAGCACTCTATAACGCTCAGAAATCGCAAAAGTAACCCCTCTGTCCGAATGATCTGTGTATTTATAGTGAAGGTGGTAATCTCTGAAGCAACGGTCACTTAGGCTAGACCCGTTGGTGGAATTTATTGCATAGACAAGACAACACCCCGCACCCTACTCCTCATTAATTGTTGAAAACACATTCAAATTTCCCTCGAACATTGTGCGCCAGTGGCAGTCTCGACCACGATTTACCAATTCTTGGAAAACCATTGTACTGTTTCCAAATCTAGGGAAACGTATACCTGTCATATCTAGATTAATTGCTTGTCAGAGGTGAAGTGACTAGCCCTCTTTCCCTTTCAAAAATCGTCTTAATTGCACGGGGAACATCACCTCGCTACGATGTCACATCGCATAGTCCTTAACCAAAAAGTTGGCGTGAACTCCGCAACATTCAAAAACTCCACAATCATCCTATGACTTGTGCAAAATAAACTTTCCTGCTGCGATTCCTCCTACTTAGAACTTTTTCAACTGGTGTAGACTAGTTATGGGTGCGATGCCTCCTTTCAACTACACTTGACATCTGCACCACTTAGTTGTCTGAGTTAGGGCTGGGAGGTGGAGTGGCTATCACTATAAAGCTTAAGCCTACTGCCATTAATCAAAGTAGGGACAAGCTCTCTGTTCAGTTTACTGAGCTGAACATCACCTCCGTCTGTGACTTGCTAAATCTGATATGGCCCCAACCAATGTGTCTTGAACTTCCCTAGAAAATTAACAAACTTGTTGTCATAAAGGAGCACTAGGTCTCCTGTCTGAAAAATATTGGTCTTGATGTGCCTGTCATGCCAAGATTTTTCTCGTGCCTTCTGCAATTTTTGATGAAATCCTGCGATGAATCTGTCTTCTTCTAAGGCAAGCAGTTGCGCTAATCTTTCATTCATCGTATCTGTATCAGCGATCTCAGTAATTTGAGCAATTCTTAAACTAGGAATAATATATTCCATAGGCATAACAACCTCTTGTCCATACACCAAGCTGAAAGGTGTGTGTCTTGTAAGTTTCTTGCATGTAGTCCTATAAGCCCATAATACAACATTAACCCTGAGGTCCCAATCATCTCTTTGGTTGTTACAGATCTTAGTAAGAGCATTTTCTAGAATCTTGTTAAAAGCCTCCACCGTACCATTAGCTTGTGGGTGGTAGGGAGTGCTCTTATGGTGCTGTATTTGAAATTCCTCCATCAAGGCCTCGATAGTGTGATTTAGAAAGTGTGTGCCTTGATCACTCATCAAAATTGTTGGACATCCAAATCTACTTATTATGTTTATAAAAATGAACTGTGCAGCTGTAGCATCATCACAATTCCTTACTACTTTGGCCTTTTCCCACCTGGTGAGGTATTCTGTTCCTGTGATGATGTATCTCGTACCAGTTTGCTTCCCTAGTGGGTTGATAGGACCCATGAAATATATAGCCCACTTGTAAAATTCCCACAGCGTAATCTATGGTCGCAGCGGCATTTCATCTCTCCGCGAAGGTTTTCCTACTTTTTGGCAGATATCGCAGCATCTGCAAAACTCCTTAGTGTCTTTGTGCAAAGTAGGCCACCATAATCCTGCAGCTAGAATTTTCTGAGCAGTCAGCTTTCCTGCGAAATGTCCTCCTGCGGTCCCTGGATGTGCTTCTCTAATAATGGCCTCTTTCTCATGCCACATAATGCATCTGCGCAGGACTTCATCTGAACCTAACTTATATAAATTTCCTACGATCAGAGTAAAATTTGCTGCTTTAACAACTAACTGTTTCTTTTGCTGCTTAGTAAACTCAACTGGTGCCCACCCTGTAGTGAGAAAGTGAATAATATCCACGTAATACTCATCTGTGATCTAGATAGAGAACAATTGCGCATCTGGCAGATTATCCTCTAGATTACTTGGTTCTTCTCCTGAGTCTATCCGCAATATGTGATCGGGTCTGGCATTCAATCTCCCTGGTTTTACAATAATTTCAAAATCATACTCCTGAAATAGGAGTAACCATCTGCAGATCCTTCCCCCTAACACTGGCTTATTGACCAAATACTTTAAAGCGGAATGGTCAGTGAACATCTTGAATGGGGCACCCAACAGGTAGTGCCTAAACTTCTATAGAGCATACACCATAGCTAATCCTTCTCTTTCTGTAGTGGCGTAGTTCTTTTCTGCAGTAGATAACTTTCTTCTTGAGTACGCGATAGGGTGATCGATACCCCCTTCTCCTGGTTGTGTTAAGACAATCCCCAATGCGATGCCAGATGCATCCACATGTACATGAAATGGATTGTTCCAATCTGGAAATACTAATATAGGTGTTGTAACCATCTTCTCTTTAAGTGTTAGGAACCCATGTCAATCCTACTCTTTACCGTGTTAGTATATTGTTGTTGGACGCATATGCTTTGTAAGTCATCCCATAGTAATTGTTGATCCATAGTTTGTGTTATTGTTGTTGGGCGCATATGCTTTGTAAGCCACCTGTAGTATTTGTTGATCCATAGTTTATATTGGCCCATGGTTTTGACCCATAGTATTGGCTCCTATTTTTAGTATATAAGTGTGTGTTGAGTCCAAGGAAGGCACCGTGAAGTTATTTTGTATTGAGCTTGCTCAAAGGAGGTTGCCCCCTCGACGTGGCCTGCGATTAATATAAAATTGATTTTTAGTTCTACTGCTATATCGTGTATTTTGATTAATTATTTGCTGCGGGGTCCTCACATTTGGTATCAGAGCACTTTCTTGGGCTCGTTGGGTGAAATTTCTGCCCAAATCTTTTTTTTTTCTTGCTTCTGTTGCAGGTTCGGATCTGGGAATAATCCCTATCCGCTTAACTGTGGGAAGTACTTGGGAATAAGCCCTAAAACGCATTGTGAGGAGTACCACAGGAACCCCGAAGTAGCTGGCCCATTGAGAGGACCTGCCAGCGAAAAGGGCAACGACCCCTACTTGATTGACTAGTTCCCACCCGTGAGGTAAACCAAGAGCTGTTGTTTGTGGCCAAGCGGTTATCAGTTTTACCTAAGCCATGGAGTGAGGGGTACTGCCCCAATACGCAAGCCATCAGACAGCATTGGTGGCTGAGTGAATCCCTTGAACCGATAGGAAGCCGCACATACCTGGGGTCCATATCTATTTTCAGTTGCACAATCGTAGATTTCCTCTGTCCAGAACTGTTTCCGGTCAGTTCCGCACCGTTGCAGATCCATTTGTTGCCGATCACTTCCGCACCGTTGCAGATTCCACTGTTTTCGATCACTTTCACGTCATTGCAGGTCCCTTCGGCCATATCTCCTTGGTTTCAACTCTATTTTCCCTGAAACTTCACTGACACCTCTGCAATTCCATTCTGCATATTTCATTCCTGAAGACCCTATCCCAAATTCCACTTCCCAAGACCCGAAATCCCACATTTGTCTATTTTTAGGGTTTTCCATAACTCCTTCGATTTTTCCCCAAATGCCTTCAAATTTTTCCACCGTATTCCTTTCCCATTCTGCTTCTTTGTCCCTCTCTACCAAATTTTCTCATTCTTTCACCCCGCTCCTAAAATCCCCATTTTTTGCTTCCCTGTCCTTTCGACAGTGTCCAAAACTTACTCAAACCCAAATTACCCTTCTGATTTTTTCCCAAATCCAGATTTTCCTCTACCAAAATAGTTCCTATTTTTTTTTTTCTACCCACTCCCCCCCCCCCCCCAAAAAAAAAAAAAAAAAACTCCTGGTTATGGTTGTCACCCGCACAGGAGCAAAAACCATGGAGGAAGCACTTGTAGCCATCTAAGCCAAACTCCAGGAACTGGATGAAAAATTTCTTGGTCTCCATCTTGAGCATGCAGCTATGAACACCAGACGACAGTCCGAGTCTTCATCAGACAATGGGTTCTCTTCTTCCAGCAATTTTCACGGTCGGAAGCTAGATTTTCCTCACTTCAATGGTACTGATCCGACTGGATGGATCTATCGTGCAGAACAGTATTTCAGTCTTCATAATACTTTTGATGTCAACAAATTTCCACTTGCCTCCTTTCATTTGGAACAGGAAGCTCTTCAATGGTATCGTTGGTACATTAAGGCTCATGAAGAGCCAAAATGGCCTGATTTTTGCCAGCTCCTTTTGCAACGATTTGGTCCTAGTGCTTTTGATGACTTCATAGGAGCTCTCACTAAACTTCACCAAATTGGCACTATGAAAGAGTATCAAACTG
Source organism: Pseudotsuga menziesii (assembly GCA_001517045.1). Taxonomy (NCBI): domain Eukaryota; kingdom Viridiplantae; phylum Streptophyta; class Pinopsida; order Pinales; family Pinaceae; genus Pseudotsuga; species Pseudotsuga menziesii. The sequence continues at coordinate 5,924 of LPNX011180004.1, read as the reverse complement.
AATTTGAGAAACTAGCTAATCACACTGAAGGATTACCTGATGACTTCTACCGGAGTTGTTTTATCAGTGGTCTAAAGGATGCAATTTACTCTGAGGTCAAAATGTTCAGTCCCAACACAATGATGGAAGCCCTGGGGTTGGCTAAGTTGGCAGAAGATAATATGGCAGCCCAACAGCGCTCCAAATCCTCTTTTGTTCCCTTCCAACATGTGGGTTCTCAACGACCTCCCATTCCGCCAGCTCCTTGCTCACCTCCAATCAATCATTTGTCTGAAACAGAGATGCAGGCATGAAGAGAAAAAGGGCTTTGTTATAATTGTGATGAGAAATTCAATCGGGGATATCGATGTGTTCAACAAAATCTCTATCTCTTGGATGTGGATTCTCCACCTACCTCTGAAATTGGTGAAGAAGCTCCCGATACAATGGATGCTCTGGTTGACATTCAGGAGCCGCCTACTGACCCTCCATCTCAGGACGACCAGCCCGAGATATCCATCCATGCTTTCGCTGGAGTCACTGCCCCCCAAACAATGCGGGTACGTGGTTACTTCAAGAATCTTCCTCTTACAATCCTCATTGATTCTGGAAGCACTCATAATTTCATTGACCCTCGGATCGCCAAACAAGCTGATTGTTTTATCCATCCTTGCTCCAACTTTGAAGTCATGGTTGCCAATGGGGGAACCTTACCTTACAAAGGGAAGTGTCGTAATGTGCGTATCTCTATGGGAGATTATAACCTCCGCTCTGACATGTTCACCTTGACTTTAGGTGGATGTGATGTGGTTTTGGGCACTCAATGGCTACGCACACTTGGCCCCATATTATGGGATTTTGCTGAACTTTGGATGCAGTTCTCCCTCGATGGACACAAACACACATTGAAAGGATTACAACCAGGGTCTCTCAGCATCATCAGTTCACATCGCATGGAAAAACTCCTTAAGAAGAGTTCCCATGGTGTCATCGCTCAGCTCCATTCCATTCAAATGCAACCATCAGCGGCCCCCACTACTCCTTTGGATCTCCAACAAATTCTGGATCGATATACATGTTTTTTTGCTGAACCAGTGGGACGTCCACCTTCATGACCAGAGGACCATCGTATTCAGGTCCTTCCTGGAAGCATTCCTCCCAACATCAGGCCCTATCACTACCCATTTCACCAAAAAATAGAGATTGAACTCCTCGTTAGGGACTTACTGAAGCAAGGTATTATTCGCCCAAGCACAAGTTCCTTTTCTTCACCAGTTCTTCTTGTCCGCAAAAAATATGGGTCATGGTGCCTCTGCATTGAATTCCGAGCACTTAATCACCTCACCATCAAGGATAAGTTTCCAATTCCTGTTGTTGATGAGCTTCTTGATGAGCTTCATGGTGCTCAATTTTTCTCCAAGTTGGATCTTCGCTCTGGGTATCATCAAATTTGGGTTCATGAGGATGATATCCCTAAAACATCTTTCTGCACACATGATGGACACTATGAGTTTTTGGTCATGCCCTTTGGTCTCACTAATGCTCCTTCCACATTCCAGGCCTTGATGAACAAAATATTCCGACCCTATTTGCGTAAATTCATTCTGGTATTTTTTGATGATATCCTCATCTACAGTAAAACATGGGCTGAACATCTCCAGCATCTGGCTCTTGTAATGCAACTTTTCTCTGATCATCATCTCCATGCCAAAAAGTCTAAATGTGTTTTTGGCCAAAAGGAAGTTGAGTATCTAGGGCACATTATCTCAGCACAAGTGGTTCGTGTGGATCCTGCCAAAATCGCTGCCATGAACAATTGGCCGCCTCCTAAGACACTCAAGAGCCTTCGTGGTTTTTTGGGGTTGACTGGCTACTACTGCAAGTTTGTCAAGGATTATGGGAAGATTGCAGCTCCATTAACTACTTTGTTGAAAAAGGATGCTTTTACATGGACACATGTTACTGAGTGTGCATTTGACAAGCTGAAACAAGCTATGTGTACTACACCTGTTCTAGCTATGCCCGATTTTTCCGAGCCCTTCACTATTGAGAGTGATGCTTGCGACAATGGATGTTAGGAACCCATGTCAATCCTTCTCTTTACTGTGTTAGTATATTGTTGTTGGACGCATATGCTTTGTAAGTCGTCCCATAGTAATTGTTGATCCATAGTTTGTGTTATTGTTGTTGGGCGCATATGCTTTGTAAGCCGCCTGTAGTATTTGTTGATCCATAGTTTATACTGGACCATGGTTTTGACCCATAGTATTGGTTCATGGTTTTGATCCATAGTTTATATTGGCCCATGGTTTTGACCCATAGTATTGGCACCTATTTTTAGTATATAAGTGTGTGTTGAGGCCAAGGAAGGCACCGTGAAGTTATTTTGTATTGAGCTTGCTCAAAGGAGGTTGCCCCCTCGAAGTGGCCTGCGATTAATATAAAAGTGATTTTGAGTTCTGCCGCTATATCGTGTATTTTGATTAATTATTTGCTGCAGGGTCCTCACATCTGGTATCAGAGCACTTTCTTGGGCTCGTTGGGTGAAATTTCTGCCCAAATTTTTTTCACTTCTGTTGCAGGTTCAGATTTGGGAATAATACCTATCCACTTAACCATGGGAAGTACTTAGGAATAAGCCCTAAAAATCATTGTGAGGAGTACCATAGGAACCCCGAAGTAGCTGGCCCATTGAGAGGACCTGCCAGTGAAAAGGGAAACGACCCCTACCTGATTGACTAGTTCCCACCCGTGAGGTAAACCAAGAGCTGTCGTTTGTGGCCAAGCGGTTATTAGTTTTACCTGAGCCGTGGACTGAGGGGTATTGCCCCAATACGCAAGCCGTCAGTCAGCATTGGTGGCCGAGTGAATCCCTTGAACCGATAGGAGGCCGCACATACCTGGGGTCCATATCTATTTTTAGTTGCACAATCACAGATTTCCTCTGTCCAGAACTATTGCTGGTCAGTTCCACGCCATTGCAAATCCATTTGTTGCCGATCACTTCTGCGCCGTTGCAGATTCCACTGTTTCCGATCACTTTCACGCCGTTGCAGATCCCTTCCTGAAGAAAAAAAAAAGAAAAAAAAGAAAGAGTATAAAATTATGTTTTTCGGCCATATCTCCTTGGTTTCAACTCTGTTTTCCCTGAAACTTCACTGACACCTCTACAATTCCATTCTTCATATTTCATTCCTGAAGACCCTATCCCAAATTCCACTTCCCAAGACCCAAAATCCCATATTTGTCTATTTTTAGGGTTTTCCATAACTCCTTCGATTTTCACCCAAACGCCTTCAAATTTTTCCACCGTATTCCTTTCCTCATTTTGCTTCTTTGTCCCTCTCTACCAAATTTTCTCATTCTTTCACCCCACTCCTAAAATCCCCAATTTTTTCTTCCCTGTTCTTTCGACAATGTCCAAAACTTACTCAAACCCACATTACCCTTCCGATTTTTTCCCAAATCCATATTTTCCTCTACTGAAACAGTTTCTGTTTTTGTTTTTCTACCCACTCCCCCTCCCAAAAAAACAAAAAAAAAACTCCTGGTTATGGTTGCCACCCACACAGGAGAAAAAACCATGGAGGAAGCACTTGCAGCCATCCAAGCCAAACTCCAAGAACTGGATGAAAAATTTCTCGGTCTCCATCTTGAGCATTCAGCTATGAACACCAGACGACAGTCCGTGTCTTCATCAGACAATGGGTTCTCTTCTTCCAGCAATTTTCGCGGTCCGAAGCTAGATTTTCCTCCCTTCAATGGTACGGATCCAACTGGATGGATCTATCGTGCATAACAATATTTCATTCTTCATAATACTTTTGATGTCAACAAAGTTCCACTTACCTCCTTTCATTTGGAACAGGAAGCTCTTCAATGGTATCGTTGGTACATCCAGGCT
>LPNX011179996.1:92060-105517 GCA_001517045.1 Pseudotsuga menziesii | reverse complement strand
TTAAATCATTAAAATTCATAAAGAACTGATTCCCCCCCCCCCCCCTCTCAGTTCACTAAGCTGTCCAACAACATCAACATGTTTGGGGGACCATTCTCCTCCCAACCTAATTCTCTATGAAACCATTGAGGCCCTCGATCCCCCAACAATTAAGTCTATGCCAGAGTATTTCTTCCTCAACCTTGCACATCTCCTCAAGCCTCCATACAACTCCTCTCCCAACACACAATCATACAATCAATACCTCTCTAGAACCAACCCAACCAGTAACATATTATAAACAATCATTGAATATCAACAAGCCTCAATAAAAACTAACTAATCCATATAACCAATCACAAACACAACATATCTTAGAAAAAAACTTTGACTAAACATCCCAAAAAAGAAGAAAGAGAAGCCCCTTCTCCTCCCTTGCATGGTGACCACTTTTTAACAATGCAAAACTCAGGAATAAATAAAAACAAATAAAGTAATTAATGAAAATGGATTAAAAAGGGGGAAGCTTGGGAGGAGAAGGCCATTCTATTTTTTTTTCTCCCTACACAAAATTAATTTATTCTTTATAGAGATGGTGGAGGCATAGGTATTGGCTTCTCTATGCCAGTGTGTATGAAGGGGTTTCTCTTTTAATAATTTTGTGTAAAAAAAAATCCAATATAGTGGTCTTTGTAGATGAGTCAACATGCCAAAACATCAAAAGCACATCCCTTTATGGCTTAATTAATGAGTCAAATCATACTTAGGCATTTTTTAAATAAAAACCTTGGGAAAATCTCTAATTAAATGTTTTTCACCCATATTTGATAAATCCTAATGAATCAAGAAGGGAAATTGCTCATGATGAGTCTCACAGTGATCACACATACCAAAGTCCATGCTCAAATTGCCCTAAAAATGTCTCAAATACTTTGCTCCAAATAGTTAACTCTAGACTTATATTTTTTTTTAAACCAAAACTTTAGGAAAAACCTTAATTAAAGCCAAAGTATTTTCCAATCGAAAGTAATACTTAATTAAAGCCAAAGTATTTTCCAACCAAAAGTTATCCTTAACAGAGTTTAAATAGTTGGAAAATAAGATTAATAACAATATATAATAAGTATATATGATACATGAAAATAGATGAAATAATGAATTCACTTTCTATTTCGAAAATATATGTATTTTTATTTCTAATATAGAGGGGTGGTGCCGCAGTTGGTTAGCGCGTAGGTCTCATAGCTTCACTGAGAAATCCTGAGGTCGAGAGTTCGACCCTCTCTCACCATTTTGTTGAATTCCCGAGGTCGAACTTTCGAGCCTCTTTCACCCCATTTCCTTTCTTTTTGAATCCTTGAGGTCATATCCCACGCCATCCATCCTCGGTCAAGAATTTGAGCCTCTTCCACCCTATTGATTTGGAGTAAGCTAGCTATAGAGCAATCCTCCCTCATCGGATGGAGGACTCCTCCGTCCGATGGAGGAAGGATTGCTCCATAGCTAGCTAGCTCACTCCGATTTGGAGTAAGCTAGCTATTGATTTTTCATTCCTGAGGTCAAACGTTCGAGGCTCTCTGACTCTCACCCCATTCCCATTGGTTTTGAATTCCTGAGGCCAAGAGTTCGATCCTCTCCCCAGCCATTGACTTTGAATTGATTTCTAGTAACATGATTATCGCGCTGAATTCTTGATGTGTGGATCGTAAACAACATACACATTCCTCATTGGTTTTGAATTCGCAAGGTCAATATTTCGAGCCTCTCTCAGGGCATTGAGTTTGAATTGATTTTTGTTAGCATGATTATTGGTCTGAATTCCTGAGGTGCGGGTCATAAACAACATATACATTCTCGCTCCCTGATTTTTATGATTCCCAGAATCATCTTATTCTGCATTTCTTGATGACTTGTAAGAGGGCTCGGTAGCCATAGGGATCTGTGTATTATCAGTGGAAATTATACCAAGAAGTTCTAGATTTTGGATTGTTCTTTATTTCTGATGTGTATAAACTTTGTTAGTTTGCTGTAATTCTTCTAAAATATTTGGGAAAAATGAACGAAAAGTTTTTTTTTTTTCCTTCGAGTACACAACCAGTGTTTAACTAACTCATTCGTGGAGTAATTACAAACCAAACATTAACCTCCTTAAGAATATAACAGGTCCAAAAACTTACAATGAAATTGTTTTGTATAATCTTTAAATGCCAATAGCGCTATCAATCCAGTAGTAGCTACTCTAATATATCCAGTTCTCAGTGTTTATTATTCGAATGACGAAGAATGAGTTCAGAATATGTAATAATAGAAACCTGTGAGAGTTGTATTTTGTAGCTTTGAGGATATGGATACTATATTGACAACAATCCAACATTCAGTGAAACCCTAATCTGCAATCAAAACTAATGATCAATTCCCTGCTTGAGGTCTCAATTTCCTCATATAAGGCTCCATGGAACCTGTCATTATAAGTAAACATAACTGGGCCAAATTTTTGTAAGAACTCCATGCCAATTCCCTATATTCTTACACTTCTCATATACCAAATATAGATTAGGCTTAAGTTTGGAAACAAATATTCTCATAGAAAGCATTGTGATCTGCCCACTAAGCTTTCTTTCCCTAATATCAATACAAAGCTGTTACCAAAATTTTCAAAAGTTCTGCACTTGTACAACACTGTATGCAAAAGTTAAATGACATAAAATTGTACATCCTTTAAATAGAGAAGCCCACATAAAAGATGGCAACCCCTGGGTTATTCAGAATCAGACCCAAATATAATGGTGTATGGGTTGCATCCCAAGATCTAGCTACTCTTCTTGTTTATTTTAATTTGTAGCTACATTAAAAACCATTAAACCCCCATTGGGATGAATTTTAGACACTATAGACAAACTGAAGGACTCTTTCTCGGGGCTTGATAGGAAATAGAGAAGCTCTATAATCACCTGGAATTCAATATATCTGATATGGTAACGAAAACAAACTGTCAAAATGACAGTACCAATTTCTCTTTGCCAAAACGGCAAAGGCACGTCGACAGCAGGGTTCGAACCTGCGCGGGCGAAGCCCAACAGATTTCAAGTCTGTCTCCTTAACCACTCGGACATATCGACATTGATGTTGTAAAGCTTTAGACATTCACATAGTTTCAAGTAAATCTACGTACTTGCAATCATTGTATATATACAAATATCACATGCTCATTGCTATAAAGCTTTAGACATTCACATAGTTTCAAGTAAATCTACGTACTTGCAATCATTGTATATATACAAATATCACATGCTCATTGCTAGCCTTTCATATTGTGTGGCCTCCAATGAAATTGAAGTCCAAATTCACCTTTCCACTTGTAACGTTGCATGCATTAAATTTAATCATGGATAAGCCCTCAACCATCAGCTACTAACGTTGCATGCATGATGCATTAAATTTAATCATGGGAATCATGGGATAAGATCTCAACCATGGGCTTCTAATCCCATTAAGCTAAACTCTAGACCATGTGCACTTAAAATTCGATGATTATGTGCACCTAAAATTCCATGAGTTTTTAGGTCAAAATTCGACAGAATCCCAGTGAGCTAAACTCTAGACCATGTGCACCTAAAATTTGACGAGTTTTCAGGTTAAAATTTCGACGGAAATTGTTCAAAAAGTTGTTTTTAGTGATTAGAATTGCATAATCTGGTGCTTCAAGGGTAATTGAAGGTCCTGAATCCATTTCTGCAATAAAAATTGCAATTTTATCAATGAAAATCTCATTTTCAACAACAACGTGTTGTCTGATTCCAACCAAACTTACCAGAAAAAGTTCAAATAGTATAAAGATTAGCCAACTCCCTTCTAATCGAGTCAGCCTACTAACCTTTTCCTATTTATGTTTTGAAATTTGTTTACATCCATTCAATGTGTTGTATGACTACGGTGACAATTTTATTTATGTAATCGGTGACAATTTTATTTTTGTTAAATAGTTTGTTTTTTACTTAACATTAGGGTTGGTCTCTGTTTATGAATTTATTTTACTTTGAGTTATTAACAATGCTTATTGTGTGATGGTGTGGGTTTCCATGATTCCATAGTAAAAACAAAAAAAAATCCCTCCCTTCTTTCAAGCAATGTTCGGTGCCTACTCAAGATCCTTATTTCTGGGATTAAAGCAACTCGTGATACCTTATAGAGGACGTTGTGCTTTGGAGGAAGAGAGCTTGGCATTTTGGATAAGATTATATATATATATATATATATATTTAGTTGTTTAATAATTATATAATTATGATTATTTATTTTACTGTTATTATTTTTTTTTATGATAATGGTCAATATTTATTGTTTGTGTTGATTTGACATGTTCAAAATGTTAAGTGATTTAAAAAACATCTTTAAGATGATAAAGCATATTTAATGTTGTAAATATGTTTGAAGAGGTATATCCAAGATATTTAATTTTGTTAGATATGTTTGTTATCTTTCTTTTTGGGTTGACTAGTATCTTGGGTTGATGATATTGATGAAAATTTATCTTTTAAATTAATATTTAATATTATTCTTAATGTTGAAACTCATTGGGACTAGATTTGAGAAACCTCCATCGTGATATACTCTAAAAATATATGCAAAATTCACAACTCATTGATTCATGAAACACCTTTATTATGAACATGTTGATCTTATACATGTTGGGCATAATATATGTTTTGTTTCAATGTCTTGTGCATGCCTCACTTGTGGTTCCATCTTTGATTGCTAGTACAAACTATTTTTACTTTCTATTTTTCCTAAATAAGAAGTTTGTATATAGCCAGATGAACCTATGAATGATGCGAAATGAACTCTTAATTATAATAGTCGTATGCTAAGTGTTCAGTACCGAACCTCTAGAGGTAACAAATTATAGCAGCCTATCGCTTTTCAAAAGCCTGTGTATGTTACATGTAGTGGAAGTAATTGAAATAAACATAAATGCTATTGCATGCTATTTTCAATCTTGTTTGGGGTGCACTTATTGCAAACCTTCAATAAAAATCAAATGAACAATTTTTCATAGCTCTTATTATAATGATTAATTTCTTTTTGGTTTATGACAGGTTCTTCATCTATTTATGCAATAGGTTAAGAACTAAACTATGAGGTATATGGTAAAAGAACCTGCATACATCATCGTTAACCAATCATTTAACTCCCCACCTTTGTATTACATATATATAGAACAAGTGTGGGTCGTCGAAATCCATACGAAACAAGACAAATTAGGTTCATTTACTTCGTTAAGCATATAGGTGACGGGATGGAATTTCTAATCATTTAACATTTCCTCTATTCCAAAATTAATTGTGTTTTGTTGAGATTGTCTTATATATATATGTAGAAGGAATTTTTTTATAGTTGAAGGCGTTTTTTAAGGGAGTGGTTCTTTTAACAATTTTTATCATTTTGTCCAAAGTCTATTGAAAAATTTCATATGTCAGGTCAACAACCTATTGTAAATCACCATGTGTAATCCATCGACCACTAATTGCAAATCAACACATCTACGTTTCAATTGATATTATTGTAACCATAAAAGTGGAGCAAGCACAAATCTAAAGGATCAAATGGAATGGATAAATTATAGTCGAGACATTATTCTTTCATCGATTGACCAAGGCCATCAAAATGTAGATAGGTAGCTAGGATTGAATATAGTCAAGTAAGGAATTGTTTAGTGGTTTAGAGAAGATGCTTGAACATAGGTAAATAATGAAAATGGGTACGATAGGACTACCTTGGACTCCAACCAATATTACTAAGATATATGATGATATTATGATTGAATCCAACAACTAACATAATCCATCATTCAATCAATCTTGTATCATGGTACACTTCTGATTGAATCCACAAACAACCTATAAATCATCCTCCTTCGGCCACAGATACTTAACTCTACACCACATATGTCCATTAAAATACCAATCTAATCATGTAGCAATCTTTTCTCCATGGGAAAAACCCTTGATAAAGTTCCAACATGCATGGAACTTGGATTATGGGGGAACTCTACTGATACATGAAATATGGTTCGATTCAACTTAAATTTATTAGAAAGAATGATGATTGCTACAAGTTTAGCTTATTTAGTCCATAATAAGCACTAGCTCATATAAGCATTCAAATAGTTGAACTATTGATTTGTTGCAATCTTGTATGGCCTACATGTCAGGGATACTAGGCATGTTTAATTGCAATTCATCATCCCACCATCACAACTATAAGGTTTAAGAAAGATGGGCATGTCACACATTTCTCCAAAATAACCTCTAAAATTTCTTTAGGATTCACTTGAGAGAAATATTAAAACCCATATCATGCATGGAATAACATATAGAAAATATAACTAGCAACTTGTATGTATATCTCTTAAGTTTAATAATGGAATGTAAGCTTAATACTTATTTACTAGCATGCCCTTGAAGTGGGGGAGAGGGAAAGTCGAAGTGAATCCAAATGGTTGCACTACTAAATATAAGAGGTGTTTTCTTTTGGATGGTCTAGGAATAACCAATAAGTGATCCATTCAACAAGTTCCATGATTAGGATAGAATTGAGATTAATTGTTACATCTTAGGACATTTCATTGGTTGTTGGAACAACAAAACGAGAAGCCAAAAACAATTGGGTTAGATGAGAGAATTAGGCCACACCACATGGGAGTCAAAGAAGAACTACCTTCACATGTGTTGTGATGAATGCTCATTGTGTAATGATTGGATGCCTAATAATCTAATAAGCAATTGCAAATAACTGAATACTCCTAATTTCTTTTATCAACAATTCATAGAAAATTGTCAGCTAATTATTTATATTTAATCTATTCAACATAATTAAATAACAACGACACTGATACAATTAAATTTACATTGCTTTATCCATCTAATGAATAAGGAAGAGATCATAACTTACATGAGAGAAGACAATGCAACGACAATTGACTACAAACCACAATAGTGTTTGGGGGACCACTCTCCTCCCATCCCAATTCCCCATGAAACTGATTAAGCCCTCAAGCCCCCAAAAATTAAGTCTATTCCAGACTATTTTTTCCTCAACCTCACACATCTCCTCAAGCCTCCAGACCACTCCTCTCCCTACACAAAATCATACAATCAATAACTCTCTAGAACCAACCTAACTAGTGACGTAGATAAACAATCATAAAATACAAGAAAAACTCAATAAAAACCACCTAACCCATATAACCATCCACAAACACAACATATCTAAAAAAAATAACTTTGACTAAACATCCCCAAAAAGGAAGAAAGAGAAGCCCCTTCTCCTCCCTTGCATGGTGACCACTTGTCAACCATGCAAAACTCAACAATAAATAAATAAAAATAAATTAATTAATGAAAATGGGTTAAACATGGTGAATCTTGGGAGGACAAGGGACTTCTACTTTCTTCTTTTTTTCTTACACAAAATTAATTTATTCTTTATACAAATGGTGGCAGCAAAGGTATTGGCTTCTCTTTGCCATTATGTATGAAGGAGCTTTTCTTTTATTAATTTTGCGTAAGGAAAAAATCCAATACAATGGTATTTGTTTGGATGATTCACCATGCCAAATCATCAAAAGAATATCTATTTATTGCTTAATTAACTAGTCAAATCATACTTAGGAATTTTTAAATTTGGAACCTTTGGAAAAGCTCAAATTAAATGTGCAAATAGTCTAAAGATTAGCCAACTCCCTTCTAATCCACTCAGCCTACTAACCTTTTCCTATTTATGTTTTGAAATTTGTTTACATCCATTTAATGTCTTGTGTGACTACGGTGACAATTTTATTTATGTAACCGGTGACAATTTTATTTTTGTTAAATAGCTTGTTTTTAATTTAACATTAGGGTTGGTCTTGGTGTATGAATTTTTTTTACTGTGAGTTATTAACAATGCTTATTGTGTGATGGTGTGGGTTTCCATGATCCCATAGTAAAAAAAAATGTCCCTCCCTTCTTTTAAGCAATGTTAGGTGCCCAATCAAGATCCTTATTTATTGGATTAAAGCAACTTGTGATAGTTTATAGAGGACGTTTTGCTTTGGAGGAAGAGAGCTTGGCATTTTGGATAAGATTATATATATATATAGTTGTCTAATAATTATATAATTGTAATTATTTATTTTTAGTCTCATTTTTTTATGATAATTGTCAATATTTATTGTTTATGTTGATTTGACATGTTGAAAATGTTAAGTGATTTAAAAAACATCTTTAAGATGATAAAGCATATTTAATGTTGTAAATATGTTTGAAGAAGTATACCCAAAATATTTAAATTTGTTAGATATGTTTGTTATCTTTTCTCTTGGGTTGACTAGTATATTGGCTTGATGACGAGATGGAAATTTATCTTTAAAATTAATATTTAATATTATTCTTAATGTTGAGACTCATTGGGACTAGATTTGAGAAAGCTCCATCGTGATGTACTCTAAAAATATATGCAAAATTCACAACTCATTGATTCATGAGACACCTTTATTATGAAAATGTTGATCTTATACATGTTGGGCATAATATATATTTTGTTTCAATGTCTTATGCATGCCTCACTTGTGGTTCCATCTTTGATTGCTAGTACAAATTATTTTTATTTTCTATTTTTCCTAAATAATAAGTTTGTATATAGCTAGATTAACATATGAATGCTGTGAAATGAACTCTTAATTATAATAGCCATATACTAAGTGTTCAGTACCGAACCTCTAGAGGTGACAAATATGGTGGCCTATAGCTTTTCGCAAGCATGCACGTATGTTACATGTAGTGGAAGTAATTGAAATAAACATAAATGCTATTGTACACTATTTTCAATCTTGTTTGGGGAGCACTTATTCCATCCCTTCAATAGAAATCAAATGAAAATTTTTTCATAACTCTTATTATAATGATTGATCTCTTTTTGGTTTATGACGGGTTCTTCATCTATTTGCTCAATAGGTTAAGAACTAAACTATGAGTTATATGGTAAAAGCACCTACGTACATCATCGTTAACCGATCATTTAACTCCCCACCATTGTATTACATATATATAGAACGGGTGCGGGTCATCGAAATCCATACGAAAGAAGACAAAATATGGGTTCATTTACTTCGTTAAGCACATAGGTGATGGGATGGAATTTAGAATCATTTTACAAATTTCCTCTATTCCAAAACTAATTGTGTTTTGTTGAGGTTGTCTTTTATATGTATGTAGAAGGAATTTTTTAAAGTCGAAGGCGTTTTTTAAGGGAGTGGTTCTTTTAACAATTTTTATCATTTTGGCCAAAGTCTATTGAAAACTTTCATATGTCATGTCAACAACCTATTGTAAATCACCACGTGTAATCCATCGACCACCAATTGCAAATCAAGTCATCTAGATGTTTCAATTGATATTATTGTAACCATAAAAGTGGAGCAAATACGAATCTAAAGGATCAAACGGAATGGATAAATTATAATTGAGACATTATTCTTTCATCGATTGACCAAGGCCATCAAAATGTAGATAGTCAAGTAAGGAATTGTTTAGTGGTTTAGAGAAGATATTTGAACATAGGTAAATTATGAAAATGGGGATGATAGGACTACCTTGGACTCCAACCAATATTACTAAGATATATGATGATGCTATGATTGAATCCAACAACTAACATAATCCATCATTCAATCAATCTTGTATCATGGTACACTTTTGATTGAATGCACAAAAAACCTAGAAATCGTCCTCCTTTGGCCACAAACACTTAACTCTACACCACATTTGTCCATTCAAATACCAATCTAATCATGTAGCAATATTTTCTCCATGGGAAAAACCCTTGATAAAGTTCCAACATGCATGGAGCTTGGATTATGGGGGAACTCTATTGATACATGAAATATGGTTTGATTCAACTTAAATTTATTAGAAAGAATAATGATTGCTACAAGTTTAGCTTATTCAGTCCATAATTAGCACTAGCTCATATAAGCATTCAAATAATTGAACTATTTATTTGTTGGAATCTTGTATGGCCTACATGCCAGGGATACAAGGCATGCTTAATTGCAATTCATCATCCCACCAGCACAACGATTAGGTTTAAGAAAGATGGGGGTGTCACGCATGTCTCCAAAATAACCTCTAAAAGTTCTTTAGGATTCACTTGAGAGAAATATTAAAACCCATATCATGCGTGGAATAACATATAGCAAATATAACTAGCAACTTGTGAAGCAATGGATATCTATTAAGTTTAATAATGGCATGTAAGGTTAATACTTATTTACTAGCATACCTTTGAAGTGGGGGAAAGGGAAAGTCGAAGTGAATCCAAATGGTTGCACTACTAAATATAAGATGTGTTTTCTTTTGGATGGTCTAGGAATAACCAATAAGTTATCCATTCAACAAGTTCCATGATTAGGATAGAATTGAGATTAATCGTTACATCTTAGGACATTTCATTGGTTGTTGGAACAACAAAATTATAAGCTGAAAACAATTGGGTTAGATGAGAGAATTAGGCCGCAACGCATGGGAATCAAATAACTACCTTCACACATGTGTTGTGGTGAATGCTCATTGTGTAATGATTGGATGCCTAATAATCTAATAAACAATTGCAAATAATTGAATACTCCTAATTTCTTTTATCAACAATTCATAGAAAATTGTTAGCTAGTTAATTATATTTAATCTGTTCAACATAATTAAATAACAATGACACAGATGCAATTAAATTTACATTGATTTATCCATCTAATGAATAAGGAAGAGATCATAACTTACCTGAGAGAAGATAATGCAACAACAACTGACTACAAACCACAATAGTGTTTTTTTTTTGCGGGGGGGGGAGTGGGGGGCACACTTCTCCCATCCTAATTCCCCAAGAAACTTCTTAGGCCCTTGAGCCTCCAACAGTTAAGTCTATTCCAGACTATTTCTTCCTCAACCTCACACATCTCCTCAAGCCTCCAGACCACTCCTCTCCCTACACACAATCATACAATCAATAACTCTCTATAACCAACCCAACTAGTGACATAGATAAATAACCATAAAATACAAGAAAAACTAAATAAAAACCACCTAACCCATGTATAACCATCCACAAACACAACATATATAAAAAACAAAAACAAAAAACTTTGACTAAACATCCCCAAAAAAGAAGAAAGAGAAGCCCCTTCTCCTCCCTTGCATGGTGACCACTTGTCAACCATGCAAAACTCAACAATAAGTAAAAACAAATAAATTAATTAATGAAAATGGGTTAAGAAGGGAGAATCTTGGGAGGACAAGGGACTTCTATTTTCTTCTTTTTTTCTTACACAAAATTAATTTATTCTTTATGCAAATGGTGGCAACAAAGGTATTGGCTTCTCTTTGCCATTGTGTATGAATGTTAGGTAAATAACTCCCGATTCAATTTTATTCCCTTGCTAATGCATATATTTATACAATTCATATGACGGTTGTGTTTCACCTTCCGCCCAGCCTTTTCAGCTTCCTACATAACTATTCAGTTTTCTTTATTTATTTACAAAATATAATCCCGACGAATTATATTCCAACAATCCCCCTCTTAATCCGAAGGGGTGTTCGTAAGCCTGAGCATGTTTCTGAATCTTTCAAACATTTCTCGTCCAAGCGCTTTGGTGAAGATGTCTGCAATTTGATCATTTGTGGAACAATGTCGAAGATGGACTGTCTTGGCCTCTACATGATGTCGAATCAAATGATACTTTGTGTTGATGTGTTTGGTTCGATCATGGAATCTAGGATTCTTAGCCAACTTGATTGCAGAAGTATTGTCGATCAATAATGGAGTGGAGTTCTCTTGTTTTTCTTGCAAATCTTCAAGTATCTTCCTGAGCCATACTATTTCTTTCATTGCTTCAGCTGCAGCCACATATTCTGCTTCTGTTGTTGAATCTGCTGGAATTGACTGTTTGCGTGATCTCCATGAGACAGCTGCTGATCCAAGACTCATAGTGTATCCAGAAGTTGATACTCCTGTCTCCTTGTTGCCATCAAAATCTGAGTCTGAGTACCCAATAAGTTTGAAGTCATCCACTTTAGAGTACTTGAGTCCAACGTCTTGAGTCCCCTTCAAGTATCTTAGAACTCTTTTTGCAGTTGACCAGTGTCCTTCACAAGGTTTATGCATGAACCTTGAAAGTATGCCAACAACATAAGAAATATCAGGTCTAGTTGTTGTAAGGTAGATAATACTTCCTACAATTTGTCGATACTTGGTCGCATCCTCAAATTCTTTTCCTTCGCTTGATGTGAGCTTCATTTTCTGTTCCATTGGAGTAGAGATAGGGTTGCATTCTGTCATGCAAAATTTGTTTAGTAGTTCTCCAACATATTTTTTCTGAGGTAGGAATATGTACTTAGGATGTTGAGTGAATTCAATTCCTAAGTAATAGTGGAGATGTCCCATATCTGTCATTTCAAAGATCTTTTTCAAATATTTCTTTATGGATGCTATATAGCTCTCATTGTTCCCTGTCATCAAAAGATCATCTACGTACACCACAAGATACACAACAAATCTTCCAACTTTCTTTATAAACAATGTTGCATCATCAAGATCAAAATGTTCGAAATTTAACTTCAAAATATGCTCGGTTAACTTTTCATACCATGTGCGAGGCGCTTGTTTTAGGCCATACAAGGATTTGACAAGCTTGCATACCTTTTGTTCTTTTCCTTTCACAACAAAGCCTTCTGGCTAAGACATGAAGACATTCTCTTTCAAGTCTCCATTCAAGAAAGCAGTCTTCACATCCATCTGATGAACTTTCCACCATTTCTAAGCAGCTAAAGAGAGTAAGGTACGAATGGTAGCCCATTTTGCTGTAGGAGAGAATGTTTCTTCATAGTCAATTCCTTCCTTCTGTGCATAGCCTTTTGCTACAAGCCTCGCTTTGTGCTTGTCAAGTGAGCCATCTGATATGTATTTGTTCTTGTACACCCACTTGCAACCAATTGGTTTGGTTCCATCTGGAGGGTCAACCAGCTTCCAAGTTCCATTCTTCATGAGTGCATCATACTCATTCTGCATAGCTTATTTCCACTCAACTCGAGTAGAAGCTTCTTCAAAGGAAGTTGGTTCAAAGTTAGCAGATAAATTAAATTCATAATCAAATGATACATCCATGTCATCACCTGAACTATCTGCTTCTCCTCCATCTTCATGTCTTTTTGAACTTCTCGTTCCTGTTTTTCCAACTTCATTTGGATGGACACTTTCAAGTGTCTTTGTGGCCCATTTAGGAATCTTTCGTGATGGTCCTGGTTGATCAGCTGGTGGTGCTTCATCATTGATTGAGAGTCTTTCAATTCTCTCAATCACATCATCCAGTTGAACCTCTTGTTCAGGTGAAGTAGCAGGAACTTCTTCATGCGGGGGAGTTGGTGCTTCATATGGAAATTTCAATG
>LPNX011179996.1:62566-91649 GCA_001517045.1 Pseudotsuga menziesii | reverse complement strand
TTGCATGCCACAATGAACTAGATGACAAATTACCTTCTCCATGCTGAGAGAGGTAGGCATAGTTCTGAACTCTTACAGATGAACCCTTTAGCTTCAACAACTTCCCATCTTCGTATCCAGTCATGATGACTTGGTTGTCAGAGGAATTTCTTATTTCTACTATTCCATCAAACATGTGGATGGAATGGCCTTGCGGTCGAATCTCCACCAAGGACAACAAACTTCTCTGCAACTCGGGAAGATAAAGAAAATTCTTCAACAAGAAATCAGGGAATCCAGGCATCTTCAGCCAAATGGTGCCCATTCCCTTTGGTTTAAGACTTGACTTATCTGCAAAGTACACTATGCCATTTATTGTTTCATTAAGTTCTTCAAAACAGTCTTTTCTAAAAGTCATGTGTGATGTTGCACCAGTATCAAGTAGCCAACATTCTGTGTAAGATGTAAGTGAAGTCATTTCATTAATTCCAAGATTACAATGTGCAACAATACAATGAGTAGAATCAGAAGATTTACTAGCATCTTGGTTTTTATTGTCATCTTTCTTCTGGTTATGTCTGTCTTTGATGGAGTCCCACAAAGCCCAACACTGATCTGATGTGTGTCCAGTCTTTCCACAACGCTTGCACTGCAAATCTGATCTTTTGCTAAAGTTTCTTCTTCCTCTGCCTCTCTTGTTGCTTTCTCCTTTGGGATGGTCATTGGATTGGTCTTTGCCAACAAGGGTAGCACCAATAATAGATGCCAAAGAGTGCATCTCTAATCTGGAAATTGTAACTTACATAATGCTTAGAAAAAGATATGGGATGCAGGTTTAGATTCCTGCTCCTTTACAAATTACAATATGATTATGCAGCCTATCAAAACTAATTCTACAACCTTATCAAAACAATATTGCAGCTGCTCTATATTTAATTTTGCAACTCTATATCATTTATTCTAGAGTGGTATTATATAAACAATACATTTCAAATCTTCATCGAAGATGAAAAATACATCAATACAATATCTTGCAGCACCACTCCAAAAATAACCAGTTCCAGGCAGCTGAATACAGGCGTGAGGTTCTTCACTCATGTTCAGGCTCAGTCTTCACAGCTTCAAGTGTTCCACCATCAATCTTTGTGATGAGGGAGAGTCTTCAAAGCACTAACGCAGCTTTAATCTTCAAGCAGCTTCAAGAACTTGCAGCAATTCAGGAAGTAGATAGCAGCATGTATTATTCAATGGAGTTTCCAATATATCATATACACCAGCAACATGAATGAAAATTACAGACTCCACGCAGCATATATACTCAACAAGCGCATATATACTCAATGCATATATACTCCACAATCACAGGCCTCTTCAATACGCAGCATAACTCATACTCAACAATCTCAGGCTCATACAATAGCCTCACCATTCATGACTTATACACAGCATTCACGGGCCTCTTTCACTCAACACAAATGAAAAAGTTTGCAGAATTTATGCACAAAATTAGGGCAAAATTAGGTTTTGTGTAGCCCAACGGTCACAAACCATTACAACTCCAACAGTTTACCTCCACGCAGTATTCTTCACAAATGTCTTAAACTCTCACAAACTCAAACCAAGAGAGATGGTGCCCTTCTGCTGGAAGTACAACGCATTGAGGCTGTAGTCGCTTATTGAGGCCACTCGCATGAGAAATTTTTGCAGACTATTTCACTCTCCACGCAGTTAACAAAAGCTTGAGTCTCCACTTTGCAGCAACAGCATATCACGGCTTCAAACTTCAACACAGAGGTCACAACGTATATTTTCCTGAAGTCACATCCACAGTCTCTTCATTCTTCACGAATTCAACAAAGGAGTGGCTCAAGGCATAGCTCCAACACGTACCACACCAACACTTCAATAATCTTCTCAATTGTGAACATAAAACATGAGAGAACGCCCACAATGTAGGTCGTAGCTTCCAGATTGAGAGAACGCCCACAATGGAAGTCATAGCTTCCAGATTGAGAGAATGCCCACAATGGAAGGACGCACCACAGAAGTTTAGGGTTTCCACAGACTTTCAACGCTGTCTCCTCTTCAATACGCAGTCTCCTGATCAAGAGATATCAACGCAGTCTCCTCTTCAATACGCAGGTCTCTTCTTCAATATGCAGCAGAATTGGACGCATATAAAAATATATGCTCAACACAGTCATGGCTCATCAAAAACATCGCTCATACATCAACTCCACATACTGAGTAATGGAGTGAGTTTTCCACCAAGAATATTTAGTCACCAGTATTTAAAGAGCTCGCATCAACAGATGAGCAATACAACTTCAAACAAAATCTCATATCAACACACAACATAAAATTAGGGTTTCTACATTCCCATACAGCAGCAATATTTAAAATACTTCTTACATCCTTCTGAAAGAATATCAACCACATACAGAATCAACACAAATCCAATCTCCAGCTAATACGAGTTACAACAAAGTGGAAGCACTCTCAAATGAAGCGTTGATGCAGAATTTTAGGGTTAGGTATATAGCCTCACTAATTCAAATGTTCAGGAAACTAACAGTAAAAAATACCTCAACAAAAAATTGTAAAAGGGTTTTATCTCCACGTAGCTGAATGAGGGCGTGAATCTTCAGCTCATTCTCAACGCAGGCTTGGACTTGTAACGCACACAATGAATGTATGCAGGCTGGCAGGAGAAACACATGCAACTGGCAGACTGACGGAGCAGGCAGTCTGGCAATGGACTGGCAAGCAGAATGCCAGGACTGAAAGCTCTGATACCACTGTTAGGTAAATAACTCCCGATTCAATTTTATTCCCTTGCTAATGCATATATTTATACAATTCATATGACGGTTGTGTTTCACCTTCCACCCAGCCTTTTCGGCTTCCTACATAACTATTCAGTTTTCTTTATTTATTTACAAAATATAATCCCGACGGATTATATTCCAACAATGAAGGAGCTTCTCTTTTATTAATTTTGTGTAAGGAAAAAATCCAATACAATGGTATTTGTAGATGAGTCACTATGCCAAATCATCAAAAGAATATCTATTTATGGCTTAATTAACTAGTCAAAACATACTTAGGCATTTTTAAATCCAGAACCTTATGAGAAGCTCTAATTAAATGTTATTGATCCATATTTGTTGAATCCATGTAAATCAAGAAGGGACATTTCTCCTGATGAGTCCTCATAGTATTTGAAGGTCACACATACCAAAATCCATGCTCAAATTGTCCTTGAAATGCCTCAAATACTCTGCTCCAAATAATTAACTCTAGACTTAGATTTTTTTTAAATCAAAACTAAAAGAAAATATTTAATTATTTAGGAAAGTATTTTCCAACCAAAAGTAATAATTGTATCAAACCTACTGACGGGTCCTATCAACTTGTCAATCTGGTCTGTTAACCAAGTCAAACTATTGAAAAATTCAAACTTGTTCCAACTTTCTAACCAAACACTAGAAGCATTGTACACATTTGAGGAACACATGATGTGGTCTTTGAAGATCTGAAACTCTAAAATGATGTTGTACTACAAGTCAAAGAGTGATGGATACATGCAATTGATCATAAATATGAGCCATCATATAGCATATAGCATAACTCATGTAAACTTGATCATATACCCTATAAGTATCTTCACTATATTTATGAGATAAATAATTTATAAACATATCACAACCATAATAACATCTAAGTATTTGAACTAATTAGTTCTTCTTTGAGATGGAGGTGGATGACTTATCAAGGTTAAACAAGCAAATTGGTTTTCAATCAACTAAATGACTCAAAATATATGGGGATAAATGGTTCCTTTATAATCTTCATCAAAGTGGAAACAATAGGAATGTGTCTCAACAAGAGATTGTGCTACGAGATCTTTTTTAAATTCCTTTATTGAAAATACTAAATCCCTACATCCCCTTATTAGAAACATTTTCAAAAATCCGTGTTAATCTCTCTTTGCATTGGAATTCTATTTGGAAACACTTGAATCCTCGTATTCTAATAATGAAAATGGGTATGGAATGACTACCTTGGAATCCAACCAAGATTACCAAAATATATGATGATGTTATGATTGAATCCAATGACTAAGATGCTCCAATGATTCAATCAATCTTGTATCATGGTACACTTTTGATTGAATGCACAAACAACCTAGAAAGCATCCTCCTTTGGCTACACAAACACTTAACTCTACACCACATATGTCCATTAAAGTACCAATCTTTTCTCCATCGGAAAAACCCTTGATAAAGTAAAAACAAATAAATTAATTAATGAAAATGTATTAAAAAGGGGAAGCTTGGGAGGAAAAGGGCTTCTATTTTTTTTCCCTTACACAAAATTAATTTATTCTCTATAAAGATGGTAGAGGCAAAGGTATAGGCTTTTCTTTGTCATTGTGTATGAATGGGCTTCTCTTTTATTAATTTTGTGTAAGAAAAAAATCCAATACAATGGTATTTGTAGATGAGTGACCGTGCCAAATCATCAAAATCACATTCCTTTATGGCTTAATTAATTAGTCAAATCATATTTAGGCATTTTTTAAATAAGAACCTTAGGAAAATCTCTAATTAAATGCTATTAACACATATTTGATAAATCCTAGTGAATCAAGAAGGGAAATTGCTTATGATGAGTCTCATAGACTCTGAAGATCACACATACCAAAGTCCATGCTCAAATTGCCCTTGAAATGTCTCAAATAATTTGTTCCAAATAGTTAGCTCTAGACTTACATGTTTATTTTTTAAAATCAAAACTTAAAAAAAACCTTAATTAAAGCCAAAGTATTTTCCAACCAAAAGTAATAACTGTATTAGACAGTAAAACTACCTTATTAACCAAGTCAAACGGTTGAAAAAATCAAAATTGGTCCAACTTTCTAACCAAATACTACAACCACTATAAACATTTAAGGAATGCATGATGATGTCTTTGAAGCTTTGAAACTCTAAAATGATATTGTGCTATATCTATTTGCCAAATGATGCACGTGAAATATCTGATTGCAAGCTCGAATGAGTATTTTTTTTTAAGACTGTGGAGGTGCATATGACTATTAGTTATTTTTTCATAAATATGAAATAACTTTAATATTGTGTTATCCCGCTTCTCTTTGTAGTGGGCAATGGTTAGATGCATGATTAAAATATAAAAGTTATCCTTAACATCTCACTTTAAACCGTTGGAAAATAAGATTATTTATTCCATGTGATTGACGTTTATATTAAAATAGATTCTTGAATTTTAATAACACAAAGTACAAATGTTAACATAGTAAAAAAGATAAAATTTTTACCAGAAACAAATTAAATGAAAAAGATAAAATTTTTACCAGAAACAAATTAAATGCGTTTTCATGATTGAAAAATATTTTAAAGAAATAAAATTTTTACTACAATCATGAAATTTTTTACCAGAAACTCATTAAATGCATTTTCATGATTGAAAAATATTTTAAAGAAATAAAATTTTTACCATAATTCATGCAAAAACAAATTAAGTGTGTTTTCATGATTGAAAGAAATAAAAATTTTACCACAATTCATGAAAAACAAATTAAGTGCGTTTTCATGATTGAAAAATATTTTAATTTATTTTATTTTATGCCCTAGTACCCAACAATATCACATTAGAGGATTAGAGGATAGAGCCCATAGCTATATCCAACAACAGTTCTTGAACTCATGACAAAATAAATGTTCAAGTTTATAAAATTTTATTATTCTTAAGATCAAGAAGGACGAAAAAAATATTATTTTCAATGAAATTATAATAGTTTAGGAGGCTATGAAGGGGTAGCTATTTGGTAATCATATAGCTTTAAATCTCAAATGATTTAACTGGTAAAGATAAATTTTAACTCATAAGTTGATGTGTCTCTATTCAATTTAGTTCACGTCCCTGTTTTACATTATTTGGATAATATATGTGAAACAATGTACATTTAGAGTTATGTTTGAATACTTCTAAATTTAAAGAGAGGCTATGGCAGGATAAAAGTTAGAGGTTAAAAGAAAATTTAGAGCCTCAAAAGATTTGGCATCTTTGTAAGACTATAAGTGGTGAGGATAAAAAACACTCTCTTATATTACAGTGAATGCATTAACCATCATCATTATATTTATTTTAATATTTTAAATTTAAATTTACATAAAAATAATAAATTTTGTATATTATTTAAAATATTGTTTTGTAAGAGAAAATAATTTAATTTCAAAATTAAAAAGAAAATATATTTTGGAAATGAAAAGATCTTAATTTTTTTGAAAAATAAAGAAAATAATTGAATTTTAAATTTATATGAAAAATAATTACATTATTAAATTTTGAAATCATGAAAGCCCTTCAAATTTTTAATATTTCAATTTCAAACCCTTAAATAAATTAAATAACTCCATTATTTAAAAAAATAAAATCAATTTAAAATGTTAAATTTAAATGAAAAATTCATCCATGATCGTTGAAGCCATCGACATTGGAGGTTGGGAAAAATATGTACATCAAGCTATTCAAATAGGAAAAAAAACTGAATACAATACAACGGTCCAGGAAGAAAAATGGTAAGCTACCATTGGGATCGAGGACTTACATTTGTGATTGGCACGTTAGTCCATTTTGGGTGCATGCATAATGCACGTGGAGCGTTCCAGTCAGTCGCAAAGAGAGATCGACACCGCCGTGAGATCACCTATTTTTATTCCCTGCAAACAGGAAATTATGTATTCAGTTCAGTTTTGGCATGTGTGCCACTTCAATTGGGATATTTTATGTTATAGTTTTACACATATATCCATTAATTTTCCTAAGTTTTTTGCATTGGTAGTCTTATTGTCAAATTACCTTTTCATTTTTTGTGGGGCTCTGACACCCTGACAAACACACTCAAGCAATAACTCGCTCTGACAATCTGAGAAGCACTCGATGGAATTCTGCAAGCCATAACCTGCATGTAACTCGCTTTGACCATCTCAGAAGCACTCGATGGAATTCTGCAAGCCATAACCTGCATGTAAGGGGGAGCGTGGTTACTTGGTTGAATGAACGTGGCAAGCTGCATGGACTTGCATCAATAAATACAATGAGGATAAGCTGAGTGTCTTTCAAATCTATTAAATCTATTCACTGATTTAGTTTTAGTTTTTGGCTTTTCCTTTGCTTGAGGAAGCTCTGTAACATCCACTCTGTCTTGATGGCGGTCGCTAGGGAAGTTTCCCAGAGGGGAAGATGACCGCATCCACTTTGTCCTGATGGCCGCTAGGGAAGTTGCCCAGAGGCCCGAGTGGTGAACCATAAAACCATTCGCAGGCAGGCTGAGCACATAATGTCTGTAATTCTACGAAGAGTATTAGAGTTCCCAAGACTTGTAGTTTATTAGACCAACCCAAGCCTCAATGGTTTCATCATTTTCTTTTTATATTCAATATTGTTTTTGCTCATTACGCGAGAGGATGAAGGGTGTGAACTTCTATTAGAGTATTTGTTTTCAATTATTACTCTCTTTCTCTATATTTTCAATTATTTCTTTCTCTATATATATCAATGAGATGCGAGACTTTATTTGTTTCAATCTCAGTCTCCATTCGATCTTGCACAAGTATTATTTTTATTTTTAAGTAGTATTTTTCAGTCTTTGACACCTTAATGTTCATTGGTCTTTTCACGTTTTAAGTTTTTGTAGATTGAATAACGTCCCTTTTTGGGTATTTGATGCCTAAGATTCACTTAATAGTATCAATATTTTAACATTATTAGTATTGTATGTCAAGTTACATTTACAAATTGATTCACAAATAATAAAAGTTCTGAGTCTATCGTTTTTTATTGAGAAGAATGAAATCTTGACTTTGGCACTATTCACTCAGGTTCGCTATGTTCATTTCAATTCAAAAGTATTTCTATGTCACTTGTTCCTTTATACAGCAGGATTGATTTGCAACAATCGTGTTCCTTTTCTTGTGAAAGGACCAACTATATTTTTACTTATTGTTTCTTGGTAAATTATATTTGTTTACAAATATGTTAAGAAGGTATCAAACCCTGGAATTCAACATTCAATTACCCTTGGCTTGAGACCAGGGCATATAGGTCCCTTAGCTCAGAAGAGAAAAGGGAAAAAAGGTTACTTGATCCTAACATTTTGAAATAAAACAGTTCAAGGCAGGTATACTAGGCAGGATGTTCGTTAAGCTCTTAGCAAGCCGCCCCTATACCGAGGCTATCTCACAATCATCACCTCAATGGGTGCCACTCACAGGGAGACATGCAAGCAAGTAAACACCTCAGGAGACATGCAAGCAAGTAAACATCTCAGGAGTTTAAGTTGCTAGCACGGGGATTCACTGAGTGAACCTCTCACATAGCACGTTCAATCATGGAGTATTAAAGAATACTCTTAATTTCTGTAGATATTGGTCCAAACTCCTTTTGTTGAAACCCCCTCCCAATATCTAAAACATCTACACCACCCTTTTTTTACCCTAATCTTTATAAACCTCCCTAACCCCCACTCTAAACCTCTCACCCCCCAATACCTGCAATATATTGGCCTGAATTTTAAGAAATTTAAAACCCGCAATATGAAC
This sequence comes from Pseudotsuga menziesii, assembly GCA_001517045.1. Classification (NCBI taxonomy): domain Eukaryota; kingdom Viridiplantae; phylum Streptophyta; class Pinopsida; order Pinales; family Pinaceae; genus Pseudotsuga; species Pseudotsuga menziesii. The sequence goes on along the minus strand of LPNX011179996.1, from coordinate 83,046 downwards.
TAACGTGCTAGGATATTGGTCAACAAGTGAATCCCCAGTGGTTGCTAGCTGATCCACCTCTAATTGCTGAATCCCCGTGGTTGCTAGCTGATCCACCTCGAATTGCTGACTGGGTAGATGTTTGGATTAGTTAAAAACAAATCTCTTTTTAAAAAGTGGTTAGCAAATTTGTTTAGATTAATTAAAAAAATTCTCTTTTTATAAGGTGGTTAACAAATTTCTTTAAATGAAGCTTTAAGATTGGTAGGGAATGCAGTCCAGCAAAGAGATCTGAGTAAAATTTCTTTTCAAACAATTGTATGTCTGGTTTGGATTTTGCAATATATTTATTTCGTAAGTGTAGAGAATATATTTATTTAGTAAGTGTAAACAATTGTATGTCTGGTTTGGATTTTACAATATATTTATTTCGTAAGTGTAGAGAATATATTTATTTAGTAAGTGTAAAGATAGAGTAAAAAGAACGTCCCAGAATGAGATGGTCAGCAACAGGTCTAAAAAATGATTTTGCTTTACATTTATAATTGCCAGCAATGGAGAAACCTTTGGATGATCTAAAAAATGATTTTTCTTCTGCCCAACAATAAGGAATGTTCTGTTCATGATAAAAATTATTTTGCTTCAATTTAGCAACTCCAAATAAGTGAATTTTTTTTTATAAGACAACCATTGATCTCTGCCAATGAATGGGCATCCAACGGAAGAGATAAACTAGAAGGTCCAACACTGAATAAGACATATTCGCAGTTATCTTATGGATCTTTGGAAGGCCGAAAATGAGAAGGTTTATACAGTCTTTAGGGTACAGTTTTCTTTTAATATATTTGTCCAGAGATGAGTTCTTTATTGTCTTGGTTACTTCCTTATAACCTTCTTGTTTGGATCTCCATACATCTTTTCTCGTAATCTTCTGCTTTCGTAGCATTTCTTACTGTAAAGATAATATTTAAAGTGAGTAAGGGAATGTTCAAGTGCTTCATGGCATTCATCAACATTAAGATGGGATAAAAATAATACAAGTATTAATATTAAGGGCATATTGAGAGCAGTATGGAATTAATTACCCTTTGTGTGATGAGTAGTTAAGAATTGCCAAGAATCTCTTCAATGTAATTTTAATAAATATTTTTTTTTAGCATTTAAAAAGTTAAAGACTTGATCTTGCTTCCAGCTCTTCAGGACTGAAAATGAAAATTAACTATCTTATTTATGTTAGGGCTTTAACAAATTGGGATGCCAAGTAACTAAGATATTTATGGGTAGGCTTTAAAGTAAGATTCATGCTCAGGTTGCCTGGATCAGGCTCAGCTTTAGCAGGAGATGGATCTAATTTTTTCAATAGTTTGTTTAGTGAGAGAGTGAAAACTTTTAAGTTATATTGTTGGTATTTTATTGGGTAATTTACTAATTTACTTACCAAATTCTAAGTCCAATTTATTAATTTACAAATCAATTTAGTAAAATTAAATAAAAATCCAATTTATTAATTTACAAATCAATTCTAAGTCCAATTTATTAATTTACAAATCAATTTAGTAAACTTAAATAAAAATCCAATTTATTAATTTACAAATCAATGGCAGGGGCTCATTCACCTTGTTTCATTTAGAACCCACAAATATTGTTTATGAATAACAATTCACCTTGTTTCATTTGTTAGCCAAAACCAAGCCAATTAAACTTGAGTTTACCGCTCAGTTAATATTAAAAATTACATATTCACTTTTTAAAGCGGACCTCTTTTTCTTTTTTTCACTTGTCGGGTGAAACTTGTCTATCTCCTGACTAGACAAGTCTATCAACTTTGGTCGCCTTTTGACTCGACTAATTTACTTTGACTTACTTGTCAGTTCTACCGATTGAATTTACCTCGACCACTTGTCACTTCGAAGTCGGCTGACCTATTCGACCTCTCAAGTCGGCTGACCTCTTCGACCTCTCAAGTCGGCTTTCTCAAGCGACCTTGTCGGTTCACTTTGGTCGAAATCTACAGAGTATTTTTCTTAGTCTAAGAGACTTAAGAAATTACAAATGATTTTCCCCTATGAGTAAGATGAAGTAAAAATGGACACATTAACAAATCCAAAGAACTTATAAAAAAATATACCCAAATATGTAGGAAGACTTGAGTCGACAATGTGCCTTAAAACTTGGAACTTTCACGGAGCGAGAAATTTATGGGTTCTTGATCTTTCACTCAATCGTAATTGTGAAAGAAATTTACACAAGTAAATCTGGAATAATGTGCGACCAAATAAACATGCATTCAACCATAAACTATTTCATATATATAACTATGTGGAAATAACAAAGGTATTACAAACTTGTCTGTCCAGACTTTTCGGCTCACTGACTGATCCTTTTATATAAATTCGGCTCTTCGACTGAATGACTTATACAGAAGCTTGAGCTTCAACTTCACTCTGTGCTTAGAGTTTTCTTTTTCTCACCCGGAGTTCTCTCTACTGTCTAACTTGTGTCTAACCTGATTTACTATTTTCTTCTACTATTTATAGGCAACCTGAAAATTGCTTCTACATGAGTCGATTGACTCTCCATTAAAGACTGTAATAACTATCTTACCTAACAACTTAGCTTCATAAATAAATTCAACTAGATTACATTTCGGAATCGTGGACTCTACCCTCTTGTCAAACCGACTGACAAAATCTTGTTTGATACAAACTCTGACAGAGTTGGCTGAGAGTCAGGTACGGATCTGTGAGTGATTAATATTTCCAACACTCCCCCTTAATTATGAGTAGATGGGGATCTTTGATAATGCTATGGCTGAATTGTTGTCGCAGAAGATGGTTGTCGGTTCTTGATGGTTCTGAGACAAGTCTTTTAACACTCTCCTCATCCAGACAGCTTGACATGCATCACTTGTTGCTGCAACATACTCTGCTTCAGCTGAAGACAAAGTTACAATGGGATGTTTATTTGAAGCCCATGAAACAACACCTGTACCAAAATGAAATGTGTACCCAGATGTGCTCTTCCTGTCATCTATGCTGTCTCCATTGTCAGTGTCAGTGTAACCAATGAGTTTAAAATTTTCTGAGGTTGGATACATAATACCAAGGTCTTTTGTGCCACTTGCATACCTTAGAATTCTTTTACCTGCTTGCCAATGTGAGTCTTTTGGTGAGTCCATGAACCTTGAGATCAGACTTACACCATACATAATGTCTGGTCTTATTGCTGTCAAATACATAAGGCTGCCAACAAGCCTTTTGAATAGCGTAGGATCTACAGTGGATCCTTCATCATCCTTGCTCAATTTTAAACCTGCTATCACTGGTGTTGGAGCTGTCTTGCAATTAGACATGTTAAATCTTTTTAAAACTTCACTTGCATACTTTGTCTGTGATATAAATATACCACTTTCAAACTGCTGAACTTCAATGCCTAGAAAAAACTTCATAAGCCCCAGGTCAGTCATTTCAAATTCACTTTCCATGGCTGCTTTAAAATCTGCTATGCCAAAATCACCAGTAAATATTAAACCATCTACATACAGGTAGACAATTAACATATTACCTTGCTCATCCACTTTGGTGTACACAGTCGGTTCACTTTCACTTCTGTGAAATCCATTTTCAGTGAGATAGGAATCAATCCAACTATACCAAGCTCTAGAAGCTTGCTTCAAACCATATAGTGCCTTTTTCAGGCTATACACTTTATGCTCTTGACCTGGAACTTCATACCCTTGTGGCTATTCCACATATATTTTCTCTTCTAGATATCCATTTAAGAATGCCAACTTGACATCCATTTGATGAACATGCCATTTGTTTTGTGCAGCAATGGCCAAAACTGCTCCGATTCTATCCATGTGTGCAACAGGTGCAAATGTTTCATTGAATTCGATGCCGGGTTGCTGAGTGAACCCTCTTGCTACCATTATTGCTTTGTGCTTTTGCACATTCCCATCAGCATCTTGCTTGGTCTTGTAAATCCATTTGACACTGATTACATCTTTGTATTTTGGTACATCAACCAGTTCCCATGTCTGGTTCTTCTCAATGTATTCTATTTCTTCATCCATGCCCTGTGCCCATACTTCTTCTTCAACAGTTTCTTCAAATGTTAGTGGATCATATGTAGGAGAAAATAATGCAAAGAGAGAGAATGAATTTGGTGTACCAGCTTCATATATCTCTCATAGACTTCTTGTCTTCACCGGTTCTGTCGATGTCGACCTTGATGAAATGCTTGATGGAGTTTGCTATCCTCTTGGTGTGCTTGTTGGTGTAGCTTAAGCTGCTACTTGTGACGATGGTCCTTGTGTTGAACCATTTCGTGGTGTCATGGGATTCGACGGTGCTATGACCAGTTGACTTACATGTGGTGTTTGAACCACTTCCTCTTCCATATCCATTGTCGACATTCGACATAATCTTGACATTTATGTCAACGGTTCCATCCCATGATTTGATCTCAACAAATTGAACATCTCGACTGATTATCACTTTCCTTGTGACAGGGTCATACAACTTGTATGCTTTTGTGTCTTCTGAATAGTCGACAAAAATACATTTCTGTCCCTTCTTGTCTAGCTTCTTTCTCAGCTCATCTGGAACATGAGCATATGCAACACAACCAAAAACTTTTAAATGAGAAACACTATGATTCATACCTGTCCATGCATCTTGGGGAACTTTGTTCTTCACACTCTTTGTCGGACATCGGTTCATAATGTGTACATCAGTTGTGACTGTTTCATCCCAATATTCATTTGGTAAATGCTTGGCTGCCAACATGCTGCGTGCCATCTCCATGATGGTTCTATTCTTTCTTTCGGCAATACCGTTCTGCTGAGGTGTATACCGTGTAATGAATTGTTTTTTTATGCCACGGGTCTTGCAAAAATTCAAAAATTCATTTGAAACATATTCACCTCCTTTGTCGGTCCTTAAGATCTTGATGTGGTGTCCACTCTGGTTCTCCACGAGTGCCTTAAATTGTTGAAAATAACCAAATGCATCAGATTTATGTTTCAAAAAATATACCCATGTTTTTATTGAGTAGTCATCAATAAAAGTTAGAAAATACTTGCAGCCACCAATGGACGATGTCTGCATTGGACCACAAATATCAGTGTACAATTTCAAGTGGTGTGCGTGCTCTATAAGACTTTCCGACTGGAAAAGTCTCTTTGTGCTGCTTGCCAAAAATGCAGCCTTCACAAACCCTCTCTGGTCTGTCGATCAATGGTAATCCTTTCACCATATTCTTTGTGTGCAGTAGCTTCAACCCACCAAAATTCAGATGTTCAAATCTGAAATGCCACAACCAGGATTCATCCTAAACTTTTGTTTGAAATACAAATTTCAAATTAGTGCTACCATTTTATTTCTTGTCAAGAAGCTCGACTGTTTCTTCACTTTCTACCTTTAATGCAGCTTCTGTGTTTGTCTTCCCTTTCATGTCGGTAACTATCCTCAATGGAAACAAGTGGTTGCTTGTCATTGGCACTTTTGCTATCAGTTGGTCGCTTGGACGCTTGTCTTTGATCACACAATGATCATCTTCCATGTAGACTATGTAGCCTTTTTGTATCAACTGTCCAATGCTTAACAAATTATGTTTAAGACCTTCAACATGATAGACATCAGGGATATACTTACTCTCCCCCTATTTGGTTAGAATCTTAACAGTGAATTTTCCTAAGACAGTAACTTGGACTTTGTTTCCAAGTGTAACATCAGTTTTGAATGAATTATCTAGACTGGAAAACAAATTTAAATTACCAGTCATGTGTTTGATGCAGCCTGAATCTAAGTACCATATGTCATGTGGACTTTCTTGAATAACATTGGATTCGAGTGGACATGTTGATGCCATTAAAATTGCACTTGTCAAAGTGCTGGTGCTGGTCGACTGACTTGGGCTTTGCCTTCCTTGGTCATATTACTTCTTCCTGCATTCATATGTATAATGACCAAATTTCTTAACCTCTGGCCACTTGCTTGACTTGGGTTCTGATTATCTCCTCTACCACCGACATTTGCAAGACTTCTGCCTTGTCCTCCTCTTGAAGAACTTCTTCCTCTGCCTTTGAATTTGTTTCTCCCCCTGCCTCTACCATGCATTATGGATGATTGTGCTACAAATGCACCTTCCAATGATGTTTGTTTTCTACTGAGTCTGTGTTCATGATTGATGAGTGAAGCTTGCAGCTCATCAATGGTAAATGTCAACATGTCTGTGTTCTTCCAAGGTCACAACCAAGTTTTCAAATCTTGGGGGAAGACTTCTGAGAATTTTTTCAACAACCCTTTGGTCTTCTATGGCTTCTCCATGATATTTCTGTTGGTTTATCAAACCAACAACTCTGGTGTAGAATGTGTCTACATTCTCTGAATCTTTCATGGACAGAGATTCAAAATCTCTTCTCAGAATCTACATCTTGGATGTCCTTACCTTATCCATACCTTGATAGGTAGTCTCCAATGTAACCCATGCTTGCTTAGCATTAGTATTTGCTGCTACTCTTGGGAGTATGCTTCCATGCATAGCTTGATGTATGTAAAACAGAGCTTTTCCATCTTTCTTCCTCTGTTCCCTCAACACATCTTTCTCAGCCTATGTGAGATTGTTGTATGCTATCATGTCTGTTGGTTCTGCATAACCATGCTGGACTATATCCCAAACATCTTGACCTCTCAATAAAGCCTTCATTGTTAAAGACCAATATTTATAATTCTTTCTTGCAAAAATTGGAGTTTGCAATGAACCAGAAGTGGAAGCCATTTTTAATTTTTTTAATTAAATTTCCTTAGAAAATTAAATTTCCACCTTTTAAGACAAGATTTATTTCCTAAATCTTGGGCTGATATAAACCTTGCTCTGATATAACCTTGCTCTGATACCAGTTAGCTAAAACCAATCCGACTAAAGTTGAGTTTACCGCTTAGTTAATCTTAAAAATTACATATTCACTTTTTCAAGCCGACCTCTTTTTCTTTTTTTCACTTGTCGGGTGAAACTTGTCTATCTCCCGACTAGACAAGTCTATCAACTTTGGTCGCCTTTCGAATCAACGGATTTACTTCGACTTACTTGTCGGTTCTACCAACTGAATTTACCTCGACCACTTGTCACTTCGAAGTCGGCTAACTTTGACCTCTAAGTCGGCTCACCTCTTCGACCTCTCAAGTCGGATGACCTCTTTGACCTCTCAAGCCGACTTACTCAACCGACCTTGTCGGTTCACTTTGGTCGAAATCTACAGAGTATTTTTCTTAGTCTAAGAGACTTAAGAAATTACAAATGCTTTTCATGTGTGAGTAAGATGAAGTAAAAATGGACACATTAACAAATCCAAAGAACTTATAAAAACATATACCCAAATATGTAGGAAGACTTGAGTCGACCAATGTGCCGTAAAACCTGGAACTTTCACGGAGTGAGAAATTTATGGGTTCTTGATCTTTCACTCAATCGTAATTGTGAAATACATTTACACAAGTAAATATAGAAATAATGTGCGACCAAATAAACATGCATTCAACCATAAACTATTTCATATTTATAACTATGCAGAAATAACAAAGGTATTACAAACTTGTCTGTCCAGACTTGTCGGCTCACCGATTGATCCTTTTACAGAGCTTCAGCTCTTTGACTAAATCACTTACACAGAAGCTTGAGCTTCAACTTCACTCTGTGCTCAGAGTTTTATCTTTCTCACCCGGAGTTCTCTCTACTGTCTAACTTGTGTCTAACCTGATTTACAATTTGCTTCTACTATTTATAGGCAACCTAAAAATTGCTTCTACAAGAGTCAAATGACTCTCCATTAAAGACTGTAATAACTATATTACCTAACAACTTAGCTTCATAAATAAATTCGACTAGATTACATTACCGAATACTGGACTCTACCCTCTTATCAAACTAACTGACAAGATCTTGACTGATACAGACTCTGACAGAGTCAGCTGAGAGTCAGGTACGGATCTACGAGTGATTAATATTTCCAACATCATTTAAAAGCCAAGAATATTGTTTATGAATAACAACGACTAGAACAATGGCCGCAATATTGAGAAAGGCTATGAAGCCCATAAACGTAGGGAACCCGATTAGACTCTGCCATCTTTTCACCAAGCCCAAGCTTCCTAAGAAAACAAAAACGTTCTCCATCTTTAAATGGAATGTAGAGCACTCAGAGAATCCCCATCTCCAGGATTACCAGATAAATACGGACGAGAGCGGCCCCATGGTGTTGGACGCCTTGATCAAAATCAAGAATGACATCGATCCGACTCTCTCCTTCAGACGTTCCTATAGGGAAGGAATTTGCGGTTCGTGTTCCATGAACATCGATCGGGTTAACAGGTTAGCTTGCTTGACGAAGATCAATANTCCGACTCTCTCCTTCAGACGTTCCTATAGGGAAGGAATTTGCGGTTCGTGTTCCATGAACATCGATCGGGTTAACAGGTTAGCTTGCTTGACGAAGATCAATCCCCGCAACTCTAATAATCCTTCCACTATTACTCCCTTGCCCCACATGTGGGTAGTGAAGGACCTGGTCATAGATATGACCAATTTCTATAATCAGTATAAATCCATTGAACCCTGACTTAAGAGGAAGACCCCCCCGCTTGATGGGAAGGAGTTCTTGCAGACCAAGGATGAGCGGGCTAAGCTAGATGGGATGTATGAGTGTATTCTCTGTGCTTGCTGCACTACTTCTTGCCTGAGTTATTGGTGGAATCCGGAACGGTTCCTGGGACTTCCTGCTCTGCTTCACACTAACAAGTACACAGCTTATTGCACCTAGCACAAATAGGTATTTATGGGATTGCATAGACTAGTGGTATTTTGCATACCTCTAATGTAAATTAGCGTTGGTCTTGCTTATCAGAGGAATGATGTTAGTGTGTATTGTCCATTGGATGTAGCTATCTTTGTTCCTTTTGCTTGTCTTTCCCAGCTCTTGATCAATTTCATTTTGAACTCTTACATTAGATTTGGTCTTGTTAGAGATCATGAATTTTTGTATTTGTCAATGCTTTGGATATTGCACTTCATGGAATCTGATAGGGCTTGTTAAGGGATGAATAATTCAAAGCTTGATTCTCCTAGGTCCTATGTGGAAAGCATGCACACTCTTGTGTGATTTGATTTGATAATTTCTAATAAGAAACAATTTACTCAAAAGTGAATTGAGAGTCTTCACCCTTGTGATGGTTGACCATGGTAGTTTTTCAAGGCGTTGTTTCATTAGCGAGGTTGAGAGAGGGTGAAGCCATTTTTAAGCCCACCTAGTTCCATTGTGGCATCATGAAGTATATTATCAAAGAACCCTAAATTTTGTTTCTAATGCATCCAATGCATCATAAAGTCCAATTGAAATGACTACAATACTTTGGGTTAAGGAAGAAAACTTCTTCAAAGTTGGGACAGTAAGCTAGCTTTTTCTAAAAGAAGAATCCATGCCTAGAAAATAGATTGAAACAGAAAATGACAATCAGACAAGGTGAAGTATTTACAATGAAGGGATCAGATGACAATCAAACAAGCTGAAGTATTTACAACGAAATGAATCAAATAAGTAATGAGAGTGCAACATCAAATCTCACTAACACTATTGCTTTGGTTTCAACGGGCATGGCTACCCAAATTCTTGCAGACCCTCAAGGTAAACCCCTCCCCTCAAGGTTTCAAGGTAGTTGGTAAATCCCTCAAGGTTTCAAGGTTTCTCAGGTTTCAAGGTTTATCAGGTTTTTAAGAGAAGACACTTAAAATTGGGTTTTAAGAGAAGACACTTATAAAAGCTAGGTTTTCTCAAGACACTTATAAAATCCAGGTTTTAAGAGAATGACACTTAAAATCTAGTCCAACCATGTCCAACCATAATATGGTTGAGTTGGCGGTCCAGCCATCTTAATCTTAATTAACATTAATCTTAGGTTAAGAGTTGGTGTGGTCGGTGGGGTGGGTGATTGATATATTAGAGGTCTTTGGTAGGGAAAAGCAATTAAGACACTTAAAATTCTGCCATGCTAAGAAATTCAGCCATACTAAGAGTTAGTGTGGTCCAGGTCAATTAAGACACTTAAAATTTTAAATCCAGGCATATCCAAGCATACAGCCATTAACTGTATTAGTGTGGTCCAAGCCAGGTGGGGTGATTTATGGATTAAACCATATGCTAGTTCCTAGTTCCTCCTCAAGTCACAAACAAACTAATAAAGTCATAGACAAACTAACAAACAAAAAATTAATTAATTGTAGGAGCACAAAAGTACCTCCCTTTCTTTAGTCTTTAGTATTATACCACAAAGTATAGTAAACCACAACTTTCATTAGAAGGAGGTGAACGTGTTGGTGTTTCTTATAAGAATAAAAAAACAAAATGAAACCTTGAAGCTGCTTGATAAGTCTTTGTAGTACAAAATTCCCTAGTCAAGGTGAGAACATGGGCCTAGTAAGCATATGGAGTAACACATCTAAACCCCAAACCTTATCATTTAAAGAAATGCAAAAGTGTGAGTCTATTCATTACTTGAGCTTGAACATCGTAGATTTATTTTAAGAGTGTATTTGACAACTATAAAGTCAACTATAAAATATAAAAGTTAAATTCAAATTTAAATCTCTTCCATTTTAAGAGTGATTTGTCCGAATACAAATTCGTTGTTTGTAGGTCAACATGGATTTCTGTTTGTTTATTTTGATTATCATTATAGTTGTTGTTTTTTTAATGGTTTATTATTTCAATTTTTCAATCATAATAAGTATCCCAATTTTTTCTTATTTTTGTTTATTTTTTACTTCTTTCTCGGTTCATTACACATACAGAGAAGCATAATACATTATCACTTAACTGATTTAGCTGAGGGTCATCCCAAAATTTCTAGCTCAATCAGAAAGGTTATCAACTTATTCTAAGATAGTAGAAGGGCCATCCCAAGCCTTCTAGGTCAATTGGGTCAGCTTTTCTCTTATAGAAGGGTCATGTTAACACTTATAGCTTAGTTAAGTTAGGTTATCAGTTAACAGAGGTAGGAGAAGGGTCATCCCAACCCTTCTAGCTCAGTCAGTTAGTTTATCGCTTACCTGAGATAATAATAGAGTGGTCATCCCAACCCTTCAATATCTGTCAGGTGAGATTATGACTTACTAATTGAGCTAGCAAGAAGCTAAGTGTAGTACCTGAAGGCCATAGCCTGAGACCTAGCAATAGTATTGCTCATAATAAATCTAGAAAGACCTCTCTACATATGGAATCAGAAGTACATTTTTAGAAACATTTTGAAAAGTGGTAGCCACTAGAGTTTTTGGGCTTGTCCTCTCTGCTTGCTAATAATTCTACAAGGATCTCTTTAAGTATGGAATCAGAATTATTTTTTGAGAAACTTATTGAAATTAAAGTGGAGAAACTGAAGTGTTTTTGAGTTTTTCTTTTCTACTCGATGAGCTGCAGGATCAAGTTTGCTTGGTTTTGATCTGGTCGTATCTAACATGGCTATCACAAGTCCAATAATATTAGATCCACAATACACCAAGATTGAAAACAACTCTCTTCTTCTTAATATCATCAATTAAAAATACCTCAACGACATGTAGATCGGATTCGGAGGGCGAAGCTCATCACTACAAACATACAACCATAATACTTGGCTAAGATATAGACATTTACAGACTTGAAGATTTATGATGTGATGTTATACACCTGAGAGAAACTCGCAGAGCATATTACTTCAGACTCGACTAAGCCCAACACATGAGCGACCCAAAAATATGATGATCTAAAATGAGGCCCGAGGCCCTTATTTAAACAAAACTAACCGGTCATCCGGTGGCTCAAGAATGGCACTAATGAGTCAAAAGGAAAGCATCCGGGGTGACTCCCTCCCAAAAGAGAGAAAAACTCATGGGAAAAACTCCCTCCCAAAAGAGAGAAAAACACACGCCAAAAAAAAGGAAATGGAGTTGAAACTGATGAAGACCCGCAATGATGCAGTGAATGGAAAGAGCTACAAATCTGGCGAAAATTTGAAGAAGTCTAAAGTGAAGTAATCTCAAACTCCTGAGATAGTGAATATTGAATGTGTACCATCCAAACCGCTGAAGAAAATGGTGAGATAGAAACTTGATCTCGATCGATAATGGTGAATAAAAATAACCTAAGGAAGCATTGCAGACCACTGCCAACAATGATGAACTAAGTGGAAAAAATGAAAACAATGAATGTCATAGCTCATGGCGAAAATATGGGGGTTCTAGTGGAAGATGACAATGATGTCCAACGACCATGCAAAACACTCCAAAGTGGTCAGCTCCAAGACACTACGAAACAAGGCAGTACATGGAGACACATGCTAGGTCACACTCTTATGACTATCTACATGATTGGCCCAAAATACACTTCTCAAATATGTAGAATGAGAGGTACCATAAATAAATGTTGTCATGGACAAAAATCCTCATTATGTGTTCTGGAGAACAAAGCCATTTTATATACCCATTTACAAGCGAGGAATCAATACAATTCATTGACAAATGTGGTGTGCAACCATTATGTTGAAAGAGTACAAAATTTTCTTCCCAACACTACAAACACAGGCAATAAAATGAAGACTCCAAGAGGAGTGATGGAAAACAAATGGCCAATAACTCATGAATACAATAAATCAACAAAAGAAAGTCATGCGAAAAAAAACTCCAATTCTCTAGTTCTCCCCCAATTTAAAACAATTAAGGGATAAATGCATCACTAATAGAAAAATGTAGCAATATATATCAATCGACAAACCAACTGAAATTTTAGTTGATTGTCACAATTGGTCAAACATCATTGGACCACTCCAAGGAAATCAATGGTAAGAGGAACATCATACAATCGAAGATACACATCGATATGAGGTCCTCAAACATATATTTAGATGATTCCATGATTTTTTGTCAATCCAACCACAAACTATAGTCAACATTGTTCCATGGTTCTTCCTTTCACATCTTTTCTAGAAATTTTGAAAAGTAGAGTTTCCATCCTTCCAAGAATTTTATTTCCTAGGCACATTCCTCTGATTCTTGTGAGGAAGTCTATATGGAACATATTTTTGTTCTAGATGAACAAAAGAGGGAGGCTCAAGATCCGGTTCAATGATAGAAGTGGAACAACCCTACACATTAGTATTAATGTTGTTTTCAAGAACATTCTCAATTGTTTGTGAGGGACAACCAACTCATCAATACATTCATTAACAAGTTTCTCTTCACTTTGAATGCCACTAGGAACAAATACAATTTTCTTGCACTCAATAAAGCAATGTTAATACTGAGAGGTAACAAAAAAATCATAGCCAAGGCCTACTTTTGATGTCTACAACTTAGATAAAATAGGAACAATAATACCCTATCCATTTTTCCCAAGTCCTCCCCCGGTATAGGCCATTTTTCTCAACATTGGAGACCCAATACCTACAGCGTGTTTTTCAAATCTAGGATAAACAAAATCATTAGTAGGCAATAAGAATGCGATGAAATAGAGACATCAAGAATGTTATAAACAACTAGGATACTATCATGATCTTCAGTAGGTGAGATTGGTAGATGACTCTTCATATCAGCATTTTGTAGCCAAAGGAATTTTTCATGAAGGTCCTATCTGCAAATTAGTAATCCATGAATTGTCTCATCCTTCTCAGTTAGTTGTAGAAACAAGGAGTCATGCTCTTGTTTCAAATCTTGATACTCATAAAACAACTTGTCATTATTTTCTTGAATATGAGTTGTTGATGCACAGATCTCATCAACAGAGGCCTATAAGTGAGTAAACTCTTTAGTTACATGGGAATTAGTTTCTTCTAGCCTGCAAATATGCTCTTTTAGGGTACCATTTTTTATTGTTGAGAGAGATTTTACTTCCTCTTCCAAATTTTTGACAAGATCAAAATTTTACACAAAGTCATCTGTAATATTTTGAAAGAAAGTTTCCATGCTGGTTTGCAAAATAACAACCTTTTTGTATTTCTTATTGAAAGCAGTCTAGAATAGGTCAACTTGAGTCTACAATTGATTCTTTAGACTAGAATTCTATGTTTGTGACAAAGCAACAATGGAATGTAAGGAAGCAATTTCTTTATCAACAACCTTCTTTTCATGTAGTTCCTTTAATGTCTTACCATCTTCAATCAATCCTGCGTGAAGCACCAAATTTGAGGTCTTAAGCACAAAGTCCCAACTATAGTTCACTGATCCAGGGATGAAGAGTTTAAGATGAGAACAAAGAAAATGATCAAACTAGGTATACAATAAAAAACATCTTGGGCCACCACTTGAGCTACTCCATCCAATCCAAAGACAACTCACAACGGTGAAATTGCAACTTGGTTTCCTTGGAAACACAAGGACATTGATTGCTACCTCACAAAATACAAACACTAATAGTAGCTTGGGTTCACACATAATTGTTGCAATTGACTTCACATCACCTTCACACCTAGAGCATACCTATTCAAATGCAAGTATGAATTCACAGATGGGTAAATTCACACCACCTTCACACAAATATCATACATATACAAACACTAGTTTGGATACACGCATATCCATACCCACACCACCTTGACATGTAAAGTTATACCCATTCAAACCTTTAGATATGTGATGAACCTCACCCATAAATTTGGTACCTACTTCTAGCTCCTCCTTGGAATATTTATGGTTTTTTATTATATTAAAAATACCCTTAGCCCCCCTATATAGTAAGAAATATATTACTTCCATTTTTTAGAATTTTAAAGCTCATAATATGAACTCACGTTGATATGCTATTGCTTACTGAGTGAACCCATGCTTATATCATAAAAATAATTATTACATCATTTCAAAATATATCAATATATAAATCCATGTTAACCATAAATCTATATAATGTTTTTATTTAATTTTCAAATGATAACAAAAATTCTTAATTTCCTAGTAACCCAACAATAAAAGATCAAACTATTTTTTATTTATTTTATTTTTTGAAATTTAACATGATTGTTTCAATCTTCCCTAATATTTTATTTATAAGCTAGTAGAGATTCAAATAATTAAAAAAAAAGGATTTAGATATAGTCAAAGAATTCAATTTTAAGGTCGACATGAAGGAAATTCAGACCAAATATAAAAAATAAGTTTGGTATTTTTTGTTCCAGTTATCAAAAGTTAGTACTATGGATAATATTCAAAATGAACCTATTTTAACTTTTTTAGAGTTCTGAGTATTACTACTATAATAAGAAGAGGTAAAAAAATAAAAAAGATACAAACTTTTGGACCTTATTTTAAAAATTAAAAATTTTGCATGATCTTTTGAAGGGTGATTTTCAGGTTCTTGATTTGTTTGAATACCTAAGTGTTCTTCAATTGTGAATTCCATGCTAGTAGTTTCTTTATAGATGATGCTCAACTTTCTTTCTTTTCTCTTTTCTATACTTGAACGTAATGCCCCATTTTTGAACCCTTGATGTCATAATGTAAATTATGATTATGGATGATGCTGCAACTTTATTTCTTTTCTCTTGTTCTATGCTTGAACATAATACCCCATTTTTGAACCCCTGATGTCATAATGTAAATTATGATTATGAAATGCCTGAAGGAATCAATAGTTTGTATTATTAAAATATTAATATAAAATATAGTTAGTTGTGGCTGAGGCAAATGCTGAAGAGAACATGGGACTATGAATTCACCGCTGAGAAGGAAAGGGAGCTATAGATAGCCTAAAGGGATTACAACATGACCCTAGATTAACCTTGGGTGCAAAAGTACACAGATCTTAATCCAATGACCAGGAAATCTTAATCCAATGACACAGATCTATTATTTCTACAATATGAACCACACAGATCTTAATCCAATGACCAGGAAATGTGTTGAGGAAACTGTGCATAGAGCTTCTTGTCAGAGCCACCAATCAATTGTGCAAGAGAGATCTCGAGCATTAGAAGGAGGTTGTGAAGGGCATGAAATATACCGGTGAGATCTTATGAGAAAGAGCCACTGATCACCTACTAATTATTGAATTCATTGTTTCGTACCTACAGACCTGTGGAGAGGAGTCGTCACTTGTGAAAACAACTATTGTTGTTGTCCTCTTGTAAAAGGAGATCACTATCCAGAAATCATTATTTTCCTATAGAAAACGCCATGATTTGGTGGGAAGAAGCCCGCGTGTGGATATTTCATGTAAAGAAGAATTACTCCAGTTTAGTTTTCCAACTGTGGAGAAGAGATGAATTTGCATATGTTGAACGTTGTTTGTGCTGAAGGTTGAATTATTCTTGTGAGTGAATTGATCTATGTGTTGGCCAATGGACATGTTTTGGCTATCAAGAGACGCCACTTGAAGAGTGTTGGATTAATACTTAATTGTTTGAAGCCAATGTCAGAAATGGAAGACAAAGATATTTTGGTGGAATGCCCTAAAGTTGAAGGTTGCTAGAGGTTGTTCTTGGAGAGAGGCTTCCACAAATAGGAATTTGGTACTGGCTACAAAAGGAAGATCCTGCGTTGCTGGAGGATTCTACTGAAGGACCCATAGCTGAAGGAGGTGCAACACATGAAGTTGTGGATTTGCTTCATCCAATCACTGAGAACTTGAGCTGCTCAAGCTTGGTGCAAGGTTGAAAGTAAGTCTCCATAAGTGTAGTCGAACAAACATGGAGTAGCCAAAGTCATGATGCCGAAAAAGTGAGATGGTGAGAAACTGTGCTGCGTTGACAAAGGTAAAGTTGACGGAGCCAGATAACATGAGATTGTGACTTTTCCCAGAAAGGGACGCTAAGATTCGATCTTTACTGGGCGAGTTTCCTTACCTGAAAATGACGAGCTTGAGGACTGCTGTTGTGAAAACTGTGTGATCCATTTATGAATTGGGGATATTCTTCCACGATCTTAGGAAGGTGAAGACAGACTTGCAACCTTTAATTCTTGTGTCAAATTTTTTTTTTAATTTGGTTGGATTCTTGCTTAGTGCAATTGTGTCGAGTTCACGGTTATATAATTTGTCTTGGTCAACAATGTAATGATGAGATAAATATGTAATTGGTTTGAAATTTTATTGGGTATTTAGTAAAAGCATTTGGAATGCTTGTTGTACCTGAAATATCATTATGTAATGCAAGGGGTGCATGTTTGGTTGTATCGAACATCCTATAAGAGTTTTTGGGTCCAAGTTATAAAGCTTAGCCTTTGGCAAACTGATTTCCCGGGATGTTGTAAGACTTGTTCCATATATTCAACCATATATTTTGTGGTGTAGAATTGCACAGTGTTATCCGTCTTAGAGAGGATGTGGCATCAAGTTGTGGGATGAACCACTTGGGTAGATACGAGGGTGGTAGGTGTACTTGTACGCTAGCTTGATGTGAAATCAAGGGAAAGTTGAGATGGAAGATTCTCAAGGTATGAATGGTCGAGTTTAACATTAATGAACCATGTAGCTGAAAAATATTCCTAAAAAACTAGCTATTACAGCGGCTGAGGACCCATGTATTCTAGTAGATGGTTTATTTTTTTATATGGACATCAATAACCTATTTTATGCAGAGAAATGTACATGAGAAGTTCAAAGTGATGAAAGCTTCATGAAGACCAAGCCTACTCTACAAGCAAATTCAAGATAAACATTAAGGGGGAGTGTTAGAGATAATGTTTATCTCTTGATAATGTGTTGGATATGAGAGAGATTCTCTCCCTAGTTTGTTGTGTGGTTGAGATATTCACTCAAACCCTTCCAGCTATCTATAGAATAAGTTAGATTTGATAACATCACTCTCAACTTTATTTATTAGAGTCATCATGTACTGAATTATGGTATGGTAATAGATTTGTGTTCATATGTTACAATGGCTCCTCTCTCCATTTCTATTAGGAGGAACACGTATATATTTATAAGACAAATATGTACCTTTCTATAATTCTAATAATTATCACAAGTCACAATGAAACACAACACTAGAGGTTTCTAATAATTCTTATAACACACACGCATAACACATAAACATGAAAGATGTTAAAAATCATATCTTTTTATAACACAAACACATGAAAAACATGAAAGATGTTAAAAATCACGTTTTTTTATAACCATAAACACACAAACATGGAAGATATTAAAAATCAAATACAAGCATGAGAGATTCCTATCTTTTTATAACAAAACCACACACAAAAATCAAATATATTTTTTAATTTATCTATATTACAATAATAAGTTTATCATTTTCATAACTATTGCAGCAACACAATATTATGGACTTTAAAAGTCAAATAAAAATCAATCACACACAAAAATCAAATCCATCTTTTTAATTTATCTATGTTACAATAATATTTTTATTATATTTTTTTCATTCTTATAACCATTACAACCATATTTAAGCTTTTTATTCTCATTATAACTTAAGTTTAATAATATTTTTATTATAAATTTTTCATTCTCATAACCATTACAACCAGATTTAAGCTTTTTATTCTCATTATAACTTAAGTTTAATTAGAAAGTGTAAATGCATTTTTTTAATCTTTTCACTCTCTTCACAATTACATCAATCTTCTTATTATGTCCCCGACAGGGGATATATATGAATCGCTTAGGTGAATTAATTTATTTAGGAGGTAGGTTAAAAAATTTGGCATTTTAAATGTTTTTGGTATAGTTTGTATCAATTTTTTTTAGAAGGATTATTTAAATTTGATTTATCTTGCTTTCTATTCGTCTATATAGGGTGACGTATGCCTCGAAATTTGTATCCCAAGACCCGGCGGTGAGCTTGCGTAAGCAGAAAATGATCATTTTCAGTCTCTTACCCTGTCGCTCTGACAAATTTGATAAATGCTGCTCTTACGCATTGGAAACTCCACTTCCTCCCTGGCAGATTGCATGAATGCTTTGCCGGGCAGCGTGTAGCAATTTGCATACTAAGGTTATATTCAACATTAATCTAGTTCAAATATGCTCTGGCTCATGGTATCATGGTTGTTTCAGTTGGCACTGAGATTATGAAAACCCTTCCTGAACTGAACGCAGCAATCTCAGATCGATGTGGTAAAGCTAGAATTAATCCGGATATAGGCAAGCTCCACAGAATCTATTGCCATGCAACTGGGAATTGATATTTGCACTGTTGCACAACTTTTTTGAACGTATAGCATTTTCATTCTTTGAAAGCAGCACAATATTTGTTAGTCTGGGTTTTCAAATTTCAATGGTTGAGTTGACGGCTGCGGCATGAGCATCGCTTGTGTGGTTTTATCTTTAATGGGGTCCAATCTTTTTATGACTCAACTAGTGTCTGATTTACTTCAAAATGACCTGAGAATGCTTGAGATTGAAGCAAGATCTGAGTTTTGAATTGAGTTGAGCTTTATGAATTTTTGTTCAGGATGTGCATTCGGATGAGATTTTTCTGAGGCAGAATGGAAGTGGTTTTTTTTTGTATGAAATGGTCCGAAAATGTGCGAGACTTGAGGAGCACTGAAGATTTGTTTTAGAATGATCTTTCTTTGGTATTTTCTGAGCTGGAATGCGATATTGAGTTTAGTATTAATCATTGGGCTGAGAGGGCTGAGCTTCTTGTAGTTTTTCCAAGGGATTGGGTTTGGTAAGGAATGATATGAGATTGCATGAAGTTTGGAAAATATTCAAGATTTGTACTAGAATGAGCCTGGATGTTCTTGGGTTTGGTATACATCTGAAGTTTCTTTATGGTTTTCCGAGCCAAAATAGTACGAGGTTTTGTGTAAAGTGATCTGAGGACTCATGAGATTCAAGATTTCAAGATTTGCAATTGATTGTCAAGCAGTTTCTGATTAAGTTGCAAATCAAGGGAGCTCGTGTGATCATGTGCTATATTGCCCCGAGAGGAATACATATATTGATCCAAAGATGGAATTTAATTCATCAGTAGACCACTTTGACAGACTCCCAGATTCACTTCTGCTGCTTGTATTCAACAAATTTGGTGATATCAAGGCCTTAGGGCGATGCTGTGCGGTATCAAAGAGGTTTTATACTATAGTCCCGCAAGTACAGAATGTAGTAGTTAAGGTGGACTGTGTTATATCCATTGAAGAAACCAACCTTAACAACAGTGGTAAAAATAGGGGGATATGGAACTATGTGATGAGAATCATGATGGGTGGCATTGTTAGGCCATGGCAGGCGTTGCAGCATATATTGAGCTCGAAAAAATCCACAGTTACCGACGTTTCCTTTGAATTGCCTAGAGGGGAACTGGGCATCGAGGATGGTGTGCTGCTGAAATGGAAAGTCGTGTTTGGGAGTACTTTGGAGAGTTGTGTTATTCTCGGGGCCTCTTCGGTCTTCAATCCCGCCAAGGATAAGAGAGCCGGTAACTGTGACTCAGAGAAATCATCTCTTCTCCAAGGTAAGGGCTGGTCCGGGCTCTTGAAATCAATAAGGTTTTGTTTTGTGCTTTTAGTCTTCAGTGCTA
>LPNX011179996.1:0-62295 GCA_001517045.1 Pseudotsuga menziesii | reverse complement strand
TCAGTGATAAACCAGTAGGAGTTTACCTCCAGTGGCCCAGGTTAGTTTCCAAGCTTTTGGTGAAATTGCACATCTCTCATCTAATTGGTATTTTATCCAAAGCAACACTTCCCAGATGATTGGCCCGAGTCTGGCCAAAAAATGGGGAGTTCCTGTGTAAAATACGACCATTGTTCAACTTTCAAAATTAGACATTCTTTTGCTAATTTATGGGTGTCAGTAACAAAATGGCGATCATTGGTTTTAGTTAGCTTTGATCAGTCTTTACAGATCAGCTTTTACAGGTTTTGTGAAGGCAATAATACGGTATACCTGCTCACTTGGTAGATTGACGTTCCACTTCAGCCGTAGTTTCTTTTAGGTTTTCTAAATCGGGTAGGCATTGATCGGCTTTTGGAGATTTTATATTTTATTGAAAGTAATTATTATTCTCTCTTAAAAGTGTTAAGAACAAGGAATTCTGACATGTACTGTATTTTGGATTTTTGTAGCATTTTCTGTTAGGGTCTAGACAGGGGGGAGGTTGTATTCTGCTTCTAGAAATTCATGTTCTTTGAGTGTGTCATGGGATCTCTGTTATTTGTTGTTATGTTTCAGAACAATGGTTTATTATAGAATTGGCATCATTACATTTGGGTTTATCTCTTGCGATCTGTGCTTTTAATCATTAACAGTGTGTCTTAGCTTTATAAAATATATTCAATTCAAACTGAAAAAGAGTATCGATTCCTATGCAGAAAATGGGGCTTCAGAGGATGAAGACACTGGGAACATTCCTGAATCATTTTACACCAATGGAGGTCTGAAACTGAGAGTGGTTTGGACCATCAGCTCCCTTATTGCGGCCTCTGCAAGGCATTTTCTTCTTCAGAATATCATATCCGAGCATCCCACCTTGGAAAATCTTATTCTCACTGATTCAGATCGGCAAGCAGTTTTATGCATGAACAAAAGTCAATTGCAAGAATTCTGTGATAAGCCCCTTGCAGCCTCTGCTTCATCTAACAGAACTCAAGTGCCTGCACTAAACATGAAGTTTTGGTATGCCCCATATCTAGAGCTCCCATGTGGAATGGTTTTGAAGGGTACGACCCTGGTCTCAATTCGCCCTTGTGCGTACCCAATCTGCAAGGAAACTGATGGATTTTTGGCTGGAGCATTTGAAGGACCATTCAAGACTGCAACCAGCCTTCTTGCAAAGAGGAGGACATATCTTCTGGAGATGAATTCATTCTAGGCCTCTGAATATAGGTGGTTAGCTGTATTGTTCCAGTATTCTCAATGAAGATAATTGAGTTTGTTTCCATACATTCAAGAAATCTATGAATGAAATATCAGTTGACATCGGAGTAATTGGATCATGCCTTCAAATTTGGTGCTTCCATAAATTGTCCAAATGGGTAAGCTGGCCAACCATTCTAATCACCAATGAGTTTAAGTGGGGATGCTGTTACCACTGCCCTTTGCTTTACAATTTGACCAGATCCACTTCAATCTTTTTAGAAGTTTTCATCAGTGTACTTTTCAACCCTGCATTTCCACTTTCTGTCACTAATATACCAAAGTAAGTATTCTTGATGACCATTTAGTTTGTTGCGAGGATGATAAGAGTCAAGGAATTATAATTTGTATGAAGGCCATGTTTTCTAATCCCTGATGTGTTTTATCACGTGAGGTAATGTACCAGCTGGCTTGAAAAATCCCAACATTCTCGTTGCCATGCAAGGATAAAATTACACAGGACAAGTTGAAGAATTTGTTCTCAGCAAGCTTAGCCATAGTTTACCTTTAAATGTTTCGGAGTATTGGAGGACTACTATTCACTGAGCATCTCTATCTCAAAAAGTACCTTCCCTTTATCTCAAAATGTACGCGTAAATTTTAATAAAAGAATGTGCTTGTAAAGTGTAATAAAAAGTTGTCCACTAAATTCAGGGTGTGGAAGCTGAGTTGCTATTCAGTGGTGCCAAGCAATAAATAAATACAAAATATTTGTCACAAATTGATAAAATTGTAGATATCTCTTGTTCTACTTGTCATTTTTGTTAGCACTTTCAGTTAAGTTATAACGCGGAGGTCTCTTCTGCTTGTTTGTTTGTTTGGTTCTTATGGGTTTTCTCAATGTTTTACAGCAGGACAAACAATTACAAATAGTGATGCAGTACTCAATTAGAATGACAACCCTCTTTTGCCACGTGTAATGATCAAACTCAAATCAGACATATTGATATTCATATAGCTCTCCCTTTCTTAACTTATTATGTTCTATTCACACTGAATGTAAATGACTATTTTCAAGATAAGGTCACGTTCTTGATCCCTTCTCAGACAAGGTACTAAAAGGGCTTCCTTAAGCTCAGGTAACGTCCTGGTCTTAGATGAGGAAATTAGCTCTGCTCAGGTAAGGTACCAAACTTACCTTCCTCTCTCTTGAGGGTAATAATGAAAACCATGGTTATCATTGTGGGAGGAAATGGGCTTCTCCTTTTATCCATTCACCTTCTCCAGGGTTGACAATTGATCACGTGTGGATAGATCATAGAAATATCTGTATTTTATATTCAACTAGTTATTATAACAAATAAAAAAGGAGATACATATTTTTCTTTAGCATCAACTGTAACTTTGTTCTTATTAGGATGAGCATGGTTGATATGGTATAGGAGGTTCACAATATGCCAGCCATGATTGGTCTCCTGGCCAACGTTGGCGAATCGGTAACATGGGCTTCTGAATCCTCCTTGGTATGTGCACGATATCTTGGTTGAGATTGAAAATCATGGCTGTGGAAACATTAGTCATCGATTTTTTTGGTTTCTTTTGGGCAGTAGATTTAATATAAAAATGCAGGTGTAAATCAATAGTTGATAATGACGGGCAATGAAAAAGGTTACCCTTCATTTGGAAGATTGAAGTTTTGTTAAACCTTCTTTGTGGACGGGTAAATTCCAAAATTAAATTTTTGTTTTACGGGTATTTTTTTTGAAACACTTCTGGGAGGGGTTAAAACCCTTGGGAAGGGCTGGGACGGGTTCAATTTTGACCGCTGGATCTGAGGCTACCATGGCTAGTGTGTTTGTTTTGGCTTCTCCATGAACTTGAGTGGCTAGAAATCTTTGAAAAATCCATGTACGGTGACATTTATAGTTGTAAAGAAATGATGACTCGTTTTCAAGTTGATTTACCTTCCAAACTGTCTTTTCGCCATTCTTAACAATGAGGAGGTCATTTCAACCTAAATGTTGCTTATTAGAGATGCACCTAATCATTTGTACTCAGTCACAACTGACTAAAGCACTCTGAAGCTGAGATGTAACACATTCTTAAGCATTAAATTCTGCTAACTCTTCTTCTTCCATTGTAATGCAACAGGATCTTGTTCCTTACTTTGATACCTTGAATGCAAAAGGGTTTTTTCTTCCTATGGTTGGAGTTCAGGTGAGATGCAGTGCCTCTAAGATTTGCTTATTATGCAAGTTTTTAGACAAATCATAGTATAGTTTTAGGTTTTAACTTTCTTGTAGTTGACTGTTTTTTAAGTTTTAACTACGGCTATCTCTATGGTATGTTTTAGTATATTGAACCATGTTCCGGAATTTTCCTACAATTTTGTGTGTTAAGATACCTGATACTTTATTTTCTTCATGAATGTTAAAACGTTCTGCAGTTTATCTGCTCAAAAGTCCCGGAAGGTTAAGTGCTTTGTCTATTTATTAGATTTATTCATGTGAATTAACCAAGAGGCGTTGGTTGCAGGCTGGAAAATAAGAGTTCATTTGTAAATTTAAGGTAAATTTGGGGATATCTGGTCTGGAGGATAAGAGTACTTTATTTTTCCACCTTTTTACTTTGGTCTGGCTTGTCGTATGAAATGCACAAATAAAGAAAAAGAAAAGATTTGCAACTAATTACAAGGTTTGCATCCTTTAAGGTTTGTTGGTGCTCGTTGATATATTGCTGGATCGCTAGGGATCATGTTGTTATTCATATTCTATTTTTAATATGTAAAAGGAAACAATTATTTTATGAAGTTATAAAGTATTATTTGTCTTTGGCTTTGGCTTTAAAGACGTTCATATCAAGTGGGTAATATACATAAATCAACTTATTTTGATCTTTCTTTTGATTTTTTTTTTATATCTAAATCTTTCTTCAATATCTAAATGCAAATTGGCAGAAATACTTAAATATCTATTTATAAAGAGTTTAATTTAATTTTGAATTAAAATTTCATAATTTATTCAAATTATTTTGTTATATTCTTTATTTTAAAATTCAAATTATTTTGTTATATTCTTTATTTTAAAATAAACTCTTGAAATCCTTCTAGAAATCTCTATATTCATACAAATGCTAGTATACTTAATTGCATAAAAGTTCATGTCCAGGAAAAGACTTCAAAGTTATTTATATTCTTTGCTTGAAAAATTAAAATGGGGCATTATATTCTTTACTAATGGAATCATCTCGTTTGTCAAAAAATTCAGGTCAAAAACTTCCTTCTGAAAGCAAACAGATCTGGTATCAAGGGAGGGATAGTGGCGCTCTTTTGACAGTTCTTCTGCAAGGGCAGGAATCCCTTTAACTCTCTATGGCTTTACCAAGTCTATTTATTTACGGAGTAAGTATGTCTTTAATCACCAAAGTAAGAGAGAAATAGTCCGAAAGCAAGCGGTTGGTTGGGTCTTCGCCAAAAGACTCTGAGAGCTTTCAGTGACGAACCAAACCCCAAACCAAACCCATTTTTTCTCCCAGAAATATGTTGCTTACGACTGGTTCGATCCTTCACCAATAATTCGGGGGTAAGGACTGCATAAGGGGTTTACTTTCATAAAGGGTTGAAGAGAAGACCTTATCATAAAATGTGACAAATATAATTAGATATTATATATGATGTTATTATTATTATTATTATTGTGTAAAGAACCTTAAAAAAACCATCAATATTCTTTTCAACATGCTATTAAAGATATCAATGGCTTGGATTCGTGTGCCCCAAAACCCGACTGTGAAGTGATGTCACCTGCTTACATGCAATACATAGCTTTCTCGGTTGACAACTTATTTTTATTTTTTCATACCACTTGTCCACCCTCTTAATGCAGATGTTTACCGTTTCTAACAAGCATCATTAAAGTGGAGCTGCAAATTCCATTATGTATTGATTTTCAAACAGACACCCCCACAGCTCAGGAGAACAGCCAATTTTGAAATGTGATCCATCGTTTAATATGTCATTATGGAAATAATCCGTGGCAGTTGGAGCAGTCTCTTCCGGCCTTGAAAAGATATGCAGTGATACGTGGTAGTCGATAGGCACCTTACAATTTTCACTCGAACGAATTTCATTCAATTATTCCAAATTTAGTATTCCAGATTTACGATCCAGGAAATTAGACAACCATGATGCTGGCAATTAATAATATGATATAAGATAAATAAAATATATTAAAACATTATAGCCAAGCATTAAATTGGGCAAAGTGTCAAGATATTAAACTAAGTGTCTCAAGAAAACTTGCATTTCTTGGTATCTGAATTTCTTGGTATGTGAAGTGCCGCCAACATCTGCTTTGAAGAAGCTCTGCTATCATTATTGTTGTTGCTTGCCAGAGAAGTATTGCTTTTGCTAGTTCTTTCGAATATAAGATATGTACACAATCTGGTTCTAAATGAAAACATTTACTTATCCACTAAGCTCGTTAGCCTCAGCAAAAATAAAAATTTTAACGGTGTTGAAATACGGGTTTTGGTTTCTCCAAGGTTTTTCATGCCGTTGCATTCTTCTCGGTGCGTTGTTTTGGGTTGGCAACTTTCTAGATTGCTTCGCAAACAACGCTTGGCATTGTTCTCTTGCGGAGCTAAAAGCATCTGCTTCTCTACTCTGTCAACTGGTGGTCATCCTTGTTGAAATCTGTTTGCGGAGGTTGGGTCAATTGGTCTTGTTTTCCCTCACGCTTGTGGCTTTTGCACAGGTATTTTGTTTGCAATTTTGTTGGACAAATGTGGTTGAATTTGTTAGGAAAAGCTTTTTTCATGGCCAAATTTAACTGCCACTTTTATTGGGGATAGATCCACTGCTGTGTATGTTTTCGATATCTGCTTCCATGTGACATGGTTGGTTTTTAGTATCTCTTCTTTTTCATTTTCTTTGATTTTAGAGAAAAATGTTGGTGTTTTTCCTTGTTTTTAGAGTCTGGTTTGAATCTTGATTGTGTCATGGATGGCTTGCAACGTCGATAGTGTCTTCGATGCAAGGGTGAAATATTTGATGATATGAGATCAAGATAAAGGTGTTTTGTTGCATTCTCATGGATTTCACATTGCCAAGCATTTACTAAGAGTCACTGAGCTGTGTTCATTTAATGAGAATTTGAATTCTTGTTCAATTGTTTGTACATTCCTGTCTAAATTGTTCGCCTGTTAGATTTTTCTGTGAAAGAATTTTCCAAGCATTTTTCATGGAAATTTCTTTTGCAAAATATCACCACTCGCAAAACTTGGCTTTTTTTGCGACTGGACTGGTGGGTTGCTCAATGCTCAATGGTTTCTATCCGTTGCTAGTAACTTGAACAAACTTTTTTTCTCCATTTCACCTAAACCTCGCCTATATAAAGAGTAAATTGGATTTAGGACCAGTCCTCGATAACTGTGCAGTGGGTAGTCTTCATTGAGAATACCAGTTAACTATTTAGATTTTGAAATTTTAAACACAGTGAAAGGAAACTTTTCTTTTCGATGCATTTTGCATATGGTTAGGATAGCACGGGAAGGGCTCCCTGTTGAGATTGCAACCAACCTTTGTTTCTCCTTCCAGGTATCTTGTAGTTCCCTCGTTTTAGCTTTTAAGGGTAGGAGAAATATACATCCACATTTTTCATGCTTTGTTTGGATTGCCACTTAGCTCTTTTATGTATTGAATAGTTGAAAAAAATATTATACACATTTGCGTTGTTAGATAATTTAGTAATTTAGCCGCAAATGGAATTTTGTTGGTAGAAAGTTTAAAGAAATCAAAAAATTATTATATACAATGTATTGTTAAATAATTTAGTAATTTAGCTAAAATGACCAAGAACAGTGTGAATTTGGTGCATTCTCAAATTTGATTGCCAATATAACTTAATTGAACTTCAACTCCTCCTTTGCCTACAGGTCAGTACTCCTCTTTTCTTTTGCTTGTCTCATTAATTGATATTTCCTTCAGTAGAGTTCATAATGTAATGAAAATGGGTCCTTTGCCTACAGGTGAGCACTCCTCTTTTCTTTTGCTTCTCATTAATTGATATTTACTTCAGTAGAGTTCATAATGTAATGAAAATGGGAATTTTATGGTGAGCAGCTTCTACCACCACAACCACAAAGAGCACCTCAAACGTATCTGCAAAAATGTTGCCAGTGGTTGCTTTGGTGTTTGTGGCACTGGCATCCCCTGTAGGATTAGAGGGTCCCTGCCTCTCTTGATTAAAGAAAATAATGGGATTTTCTATGTCAACGGAAGAGTTGATTGAACTCTACGTGCCTCCAAAAATTGAGGGATTTTCAATGTCTATTGCAACTTTGGAGATTTGAATCTGTTTAATGTCTTTTTGGGATTGAGCGAGACTTTTTGGATCTTTGTATTATGCTTTGGTAATGGATTTGTTTCCAATTTTAATTTTTTATTTATAAAGATTACATATATTTACAATTGATCAGGTGAATGTGGAATTGATTTGATAATCGGATTGGAAATTGGTTTCAATTTTAACTTTATTTATTTATAAAGATTACATATATTTACAATTGATCAGGTGAATGTGGAATTGATTTGATAACCGGATTGGAAACTGGGTTAATTATTGAGTTTATCACCTGAGTTGGGCTATCGATTACCTGATTATTTTCCTAATTTCTTTCGATCATTGGTGATAAAGCTAATTGAGTAGATTCCATGTTTATTTTTACAACCAAAATGAGAAAAATAGAACAGTTCTAATTCTGTCATACTCTATGCATAATGAAAATATAACAATTGTAATATTATTACGATTTATTTCAACAAATATATGAAAATTCAAGATTTAACCAAGACTGGATGTAAAACAGGTATCTCATGAAACCAAAAAATGGTTGGAAACGGAGTTGTGAATTAAAATTTGTATATTTTTAATATAATGTCTGATTCGTATAAACTGTCCAATTCCACACTGGTAAATTGTGGTGATAGGTATAGGTAGAATTTTTATTGTAAAGAAGTAAAAAATGTAAAGTTTCAAAACTCATTTATTAAAATGTTTTGTAATATAAAAACTTTAATAATTATTCCTTATAAGATAAAGGTTTTATGAAAAGTGAGCTTGTTTGTTATTGAATAAAAATATTTTCAATATTTTAATGGATGATGAAAATAGGATAGAATATTAGTATTTTAGTTACTATGAATATTAATATCATAATGTTTTGACTCTATAACAAGGTTATAATTAAGTTTTTTTGACATTTAAAATATAAAAAATAATATATATTGATTTAATTATTTATAAAATTATAATATAAAAGAAATAATAGTCAACAAATTTAAATTAATTTTACCTTGATACTCATATAAATTATATACTACTATTTTTTCGGATGGAAGATCAATCCATTCTCTTATAAGATTTTCTCTAATTGAAATTACCATAGATCTAATATCCATCTCTAAATTTAGATATAATTGTTTTTATTGCAAAAAACTCTTTGAGTTAACTGTAAAACTGATAGCAATGTCGGGGACATTGCCACCACGTGGCTCTTGTTATATTATATATCATTACATCAATATTTTTATTATATTATATATTAAGTTAGAAAAAATAACACTATCTTATAAATAATTAGATTAAATATTCAAAAATTTAACAAGGATTTAAGTTCATTTATTTGATTTACACATTAATAATATTATATTTATATGATATACCATTACATCAATATTTTTATTATATTATATATAAAGTTAAAAAAAAATAACACTATATTTCATAAATAATTAGATTAAATATTCAATAATTTAACAACTAATTAAATTCATTTGTATGATTTACAAATTAAAATATGTAGTAGAAATCTAAATGAGTGGGAAGGATGTCACTCCATCCTCGAGCTTAAATAAATTCATTACAACAATATTTTATTTTCAATTATTTTTATTACGAGCTCAAAATTATTATTTAATTTCTGTTATGATAATAACACTTTCCTTTGCATCCAATATCATAAAATTTAATGGGAGAATATAATCTAGATGAAGTTGAGAGCACTTTATTTCACAATCAATAGAATAAAATTCAATTAACTTAGGAAAAATTTATTTCACAATCAATATTTTAAGATTCAATTAATTTATCTTTTAATTGAAAAATATAAAAACAATAATAAGAGAAAATATGAAATAAAATATAATCTACATAGACTTGATAACGCTCTATTTCACCATTAGAATTAAATTCAATTAACCGATCCTTCGAATAAGACATTTAAAAAAATTCAAAAAAATATAAAAAATTAAAAGCTATAATTTTAAATATATATCTTAAAGAAAGATAAAAAACAACTATTGTCTTAAAGAAGATAAAAATTAAAAAAATATATTTTTTCGTTAAATTATTATCCATCCACTTAAAATATTATAAATTAAAAAAATATATTTTTTCGTTAAATTATTATCCATCCACTTAAAATATTATTGAGCAATCAACCCAACGGTTTCTAGAGAATTAAACATCTCGATCAATTAAAATAACTCATTTTTTTTTGAATTTCTATTAATATCCAATTATGATATATGACCAGTTAGCCAATGAAAATTTTGATGGGAGCAGGGTCGGGGTTGGGGCTGTGCTACCCTTATTTATTTCTCTTTGTGAGATCAAATTTTGGGGCTCATTTCTGTAAAATTATCCATCTTTCTTTTAGAGATCAAATTTGAGGAATACTTTCTGTATTACAGTTGTAAGAGTTGAGTTGTGCTTTATTACTGTTTCTTTCAATCAAGCCTTTTACACAATTGTTTCTATCCTTTCGGATATACTTGGTAAGACGTGCGCACACTCTCTCGGTTCGGGGAGAGATCACGAGTTTGAGCCTTGAGTCCTTTGGGGTTAGGCCTTCTGCGAGGATGGCCGACGGTTTACCACCTCTACCATCCACTAATGTGGGGAAGTATTGCTGGGTTTCCCATGGATCTTTCCATTTGAAAAGAAAATAAAAATACTTGACGAAAATAAAAAATACTTGACGAAAATCCAAGTAAATTCTTTTTTATTGCCACATTCTATTCTACACATTTGTCGATATTTTTTTGAAGAAAAAGGAAAAACTCCTTTCATTCCCATGTTTTGTCTGCCACCACTGGTTTTACTCTGTACACTGAGAATTCTGTAGAAATTTTGAAGGAAATATTAATATTTTAATTAATAACTTTTAAATTCTCAGAATATGGGTGTTTTTAGGTTTTAAAGGGCATTAAATCCATTTATAAATTCAGGATCACTATAATTTTGAATAGTAGAAAAATCAGATTAAAAAAAATCAACCTACTTCTGACTAAAAACATTCACCTACTTCCGACGAAAAAAAAATTGAACACTAGAAAAATCAGATTAAAAAAAATTCACCCACTTCTGACCAAAAACTAGCCACAAAGTGAAGAGAAAACAAGAAAAATTCTATTGATCTTAGATGAAAATGTACAAGAGGTCGTCTCATTTTTAGTGATGGAGAAGACCTAGATAATGACTACCTAAGTGAGCTTACAACTAACAATAGTGAAACTACAACCTGGTTGTCTTGGAAACACAAGGACACCAAGTGCTACCTTAAAATATACAAACACCAACACCCCTCATAAGCGAAGCGTAGAGATGAAACAAACGAAACACAGATGGGTCTCGATAACTAGGACTGATGAGGTACCCATGTACAAACTCTCATAAGTAGGGAAAATGAAAAAACCTCATGGGAAAAAATCCCTCCCAAAAGAGAGAAAAACACATGCCAAAAAAAAAGGAAATGGAGTTGAAACCGATGAAGATCCGCAATGATGCAGTGAATGGAAAGAGCTAGAAACCTGGTGAAACTTTGAAGAAGTCTAAAGCAAAGTAATCTCAAACTCCTGAGACAGTGAATATTGAATGTATACCATCCAAACTGTTGAAGAAAATGGTGAGCTAGAAACTTGATCTTGATCAATAATGGCGAATAAAAATAACCTAAGGAAGCATTGCATACCATCACCCACAATGTTGAACTAAGTGGAAAAGATGACAACAATGAATGTCATAGCTCATGGCGAAAATATGGGGGTTTTAGTGGAAGATGACAATGATGTCAAACGACCATGCAAAAACACTCCAAAGTGGTGAGCTCCAAGACACTATGAAACAAGGCAGTACATGTAGACACATGCTAGGTCACACTCTTATGACTATCTACGTGATTGGCCCAAAATACACTTC
The DNA here is from genome assembly GCA_001517045.1 of Pseudotsuga menziesii. NCBI lineage: Eukaryota > Viridiplantae > Streptophyta > Pinopsida > Pinales > Pinaceae > Pseudotsuga > Pseudotsuga menziesii. The sequence continues at coordinate 50,815 of LPNX011179996.1, read as the reverse complement.
TCACATATGTAGAACGAGAGGTACCATAAATAAATGTTGTCATGGACAAAAATCCTCATTATGTGTTCTGGAGAACAAAGCCATTTTATATACCCATTTACAAGCGAGGAATCAATACAATTCATTCACAAATGTGGTGTGCAACCATTATGTTGGAAGAGTACAAAATGTTCTTCCCAACACTACAAACAAAGGCAATAAAATGAAGACTCCAAGAGGAGTGATGGAAAACAAATGGCCAATAACTCCTGAATACAATAAATCGACAAAAGAAAGTCATGCCAAAAAAACCTCCAATTCTCTAGTTCTCCCCTAATTTAAAACAATTAAGGGATAAATGCATCACCAATAGAAAAATGTAGCAATAGATATCAATCGACAAACCAACCGAAATTTTAGTTGACTGTCACAATTGGTCAAACATCATTGGACCACTCCAAGGAAATCAATGGTAAGAGGAACATCATACAATCGAAGATACACATCGATATGACGTCCTCAAACATATATTTAGATGATTCCATGATTTTTCGTCAATCCAACCACAAACTATAGTCGACATTGTTCCATGGTTCTTCCTTTCACATATTTTTTGGAAATTTTGAAAAGTAGAGTTTCCATCCTTCCAAGAATTTTATTTCCTAGGCACATTCCTCTAATTCTTGTGAGGAAGTCTATATGGAACATATTTTTGTTCTGGATGAACAAAAGAGGGAGGCTCAAGATCCGGTTCACTGATAGAAGTGGAACAACCCTACACATTAGTATTAATGTTGTTTTCAAGAACATTCTCAATTGTTTGTGAGGGACAACCAACTCATCAATACATTCATTAACAAGTTTCTCTTCACATTGAATTCCACTAGGAACAAATACAATTTTCTTGCACTCAATAAAGCAATGTTAATACTGAGAGGTAACAACAAAATCATAGCCAAGGCCTACTTTTGATGTCTACAACTCAGGGAAAATAGAAATAATAATACCCTATCCATTTTCCCCAAGTCCTCCCTCGGTATAGCCCATTTTTCTCAACATTGGAGACCCAATACCTACAGTGTGTTTTTCAAATCTAGGATAAACACAATCATTAGTAGGAAATAAGAATGCGATGAAATGGAGACATCAAGAATCTTATAAACAACTAGGATACTATCATGATCATCAATAGGCGAGATTGGTAGCTGAGTCTTCATATCATCATTTTGTAGCCAAAGGAATTTTTCATGAAGGTCCTATCTGCAAATTAGTAATCCATGAATTGTCTCATCCTTCTCAGTCAGCTGTAGAAACAAGGAGTCATGCTCTTGTTTCAAATCTTGATACTCATAAAACAACTTGCCATTGTTTTCTTGAATATGAGTTGTTGATGCATAGATCTCATCAACAGAGGCCTGTAAGTGAGTAAACTCTTTAGTTAGATGGCCATTAGTTTCTTCTATCCCGCAAATATGCTCTTTTAGGGTACCATTTTCTATTGTTGAGAGAGATTTTACTTCCTCTTCCAAATTTTTTACAAGATCGAACTTTTCCACAAAGTCATTTGTAATATTTTGAAAGAAAGTTTCCATGCTGGTTTGCAAAATAACAACCTTTTTGGATTTCTCATTGAAAGCAGTCTGGAACAGGTCAACTTGAGTCTACAACTGATTCTTTAGATCAGAATTCTATGTTTGTAACAAAGCAACAATGGAATGCAAGGAAGCAATTTATTTATCAACAACCTTCTTTTCATGTAGTTCCTTTAATGTCTTACCATCTTCAATCAATCCTGCGTGAAGCACCAAATTTGAGGTCTTAAGCACAAAGTCCCAACTATAGTTCACTAATCCAAGGATGAAGAGTTCAAGATGAGAACAAAGAAAATTATCAAACTAGGTATACAATAAAAAACATCTTGGGCCACCACTTGAGCTACTCCATCCAATCCAAAGACAACTCACAACGGTGAAACTACAACTTGGTTGCCTTGGAAACACAAGGACATCGATTGCTACCTCACAAAATACAAACACTAATAGTAGCTTGGGTTCACACATAATTGTTGCAATTGACTTCACATCACCTTCACACCTAGAGCATACATATTCAAATACAAGTATGAATTCACAGATGGGTAAATTCACACCACCTTCACACAAATATCATACATATACAAACACTAGTTTGGATACACACATATCCATACCCACACCACCTTGACATGTAAAGTTATACCCATTCAAACCTTTAGATATGTGATGAACCTCACCCATAAATTTGGTACCTACTTCTAGCTCCTCCTTGGAATATTTATGGTTTTTTATTATATTAAAAATACCCTTAGCCCCCCTATATAGTAAGAAATATATTACTTCCAGTTTTTAGAATTTTAAAGCTCATAATATGAACTCATGTTGATATGCTACTGCTTACTGAGTGAACCCCATGTTTGTATCATAAAAATAATTATTACATCGTTTCAAAATATATCAATATAAATCCATGTTAACCATAAATCTATATAATTTTTTTATTTAAATTTCAAGTGATAACAAAAATTCTTAATTTCCTAGTAACCCAACAATAAAAGATCAAACATTATTTATTTATTTTATTTTTTGAAATTTAACATGATTGTTTCAATCTTCCCTCATATTTTATTTATAAGCTAGTAGAGATTCTATTAATATTAAAAAAAGGATTTACATATAGTCAAAGAATTCAACTTTAAAGTCGACATGAAGGAAATTCAGACCAAATATTAAAATAAGTTGGGTATTTTTTGTTCTAGATATCAAAAGTTAGTACTATGGATAATATTCAAAATGAACCTATTTTAACTTGAACCTATTTTAACTTTTTTTAGAGTTCTGAGTATTACTACTATAATAAGAGGAGGTAAAAAAATTAAAAAAAAGATACAAACTTTTGGACCTTATTTTAAAATTTTTGCATGATCTTTTGAAGGGTGATTTTCAGGTTCTTGATTTGTTGGAATACCTAAGTGTTCTTCAATTGTGAATTCCATGCTAGTAGTTTCTTTATAGATGATGCTCAACTTCCTTTCTTTTATCTTGTTCCATGCTTGAACGTAATACCCCATTTTTGAACCGTTGATGTCATAATGTAAATTATGATTATGAAATGTCTGAAGGAATCAATAATTTGTATAATTAAAATATTAATATAAAATATAGTTAGTTTTGGCTGAGGCAAATGCTAAAGAGAACATGGGACTATGAATTCACCGCTGAGAAGGAAAGGGAGCTATAGATAGCCTAAAGGGATTACAACATGACCTTAGAATAACCTTGGGTGCAAAAGTACCTTCATCTTATTTTAATCGGTAATACCTTTTTGATTAACTTTAATCCTTAGTTATGCGCAAAGAGGGAATTAATATATGGGCTGTCGTGAGTCTTTCTGGGAAAAGTCGACAATGCAAGAATTAGTGTATGGTTTTTGAAATGGACCTTTTTGGAAGACCGCGTGGGTGAAGGAAAACATGCAACTAAAGTTGGCATATAGAAAATTTGGATGCACACTTTGAACATGGGGGAAATTGTAGTTGAAATCTCTAAACTCTGTGCCCAAACACACATACTTTTTGACTCCATCGCTAGTATAGATGACGGACAAAAAGTATTTTTATCTCTAATTTGTCAGTGAACCGTTTTGTTTTTATATGTGTGTGAGTTATGAATCAATCATCGACCTTGATATTGAATTTTGAAAATTACTAAGTGTTAATGGGTGCTAACTATCATTTCAGTACCCATAGCAGTATTGCCAACTGAAATGTCAAACTGTGTGTGAACATTCCTTGATGGAGTTCATGGCATTGAATTGGTGTGAGTACATTGTTGTGTGTTTTGGAATGAAATCAAAGGAAATGCATTAGTTGGTGCTAGAGTCATGAATTATTGAAGACAATTAACCATATTGTTTGTGTGGAATTGGTGAGTGCCAAGATTATGAAAGAAGCCTTGGTGAGGATTATCATGTTCACTTGCTTTAGTCTTTTGACAACCTTGACTGCTCTCCTGGTGAATTCAAAGTACTAACTCGAGGGTGGCACTTTGTTGAGATATTGATGAATTAGGTAGTATACGGTTGGGTGGAGCATGCCTCATACATAGCTAGTTGCATTGGTTATTAAATATTCAGATAATTATTTGTGCTATGAATCAATTTTATTCTTATTTATATAAATTTCTAAGAAATTTGAATGAATGAATTGTTTATTATCTACATTAAAAATGAAGTAGGTGAACTGAATGGTTAAGACTAGTTTATGTTGAATGTGAAATTGTATTTTAATGTTCTATTTGAAGTTGGTAAATTTGTTCATGCTTTGTTTCAACTATATAGTCTTTGGGCATGAATTTAGGGAATAAAATGTTCTGTGAAGAATATAATTTTTTGGGTTAATTCAACTGTTAAATGGGATGTCGTATTTTCAATTATTATTTATGTTTATGATTTCTAAGAATTACTGAATAATTTTGATTTATGAAGCTTGTGTTTAGATAATCATGCGAGTCCTTTCATATAAGTTGTTATGTTGAACGTTGCATTTATGTTTCAGTTACTATATTTCTCTTATAAATGTTAATGAACTTTGAAGGAAATGGTTTAAGAAATGCATATGATACTAATTTTTTTCTTTGGAATTTCATGTGGAATTTCATATCTATTGTTCACCGTTTCATTTAAGATAGGAATTTCATCAATTTTGTGTTAATGGAAATGTTCCTAAAATCTATTAAGTATGGGGAATCTTTCTTATATGGAATGTTCCATTTTTCAGCAAAAAGTTTCTAAGATATTGTAAAGCTGCTATTCCATTTTATTGTAGGAATGTTGTTTGCTTGTTGTGTTTAGAAGCCTTATCTAAACTTCTTGTAGAAGCTAATATTAGGTTTGTAAGCCTTAATTCTTGGTAGTAAAAACCTAGAAGTTGGTTGTTTGGTTTCCATATAAACCATTATAATTGGTTAAGTTGTAACTTAATAGGTTAAGGGTAGGAAAAATTTGTATGTTTCTATGTTAAGTCAATTAACACGGCTTAACTTGTTTTTATGTTTTGGGATAAGTTCCAAATTTAGAGCCGACGAATGCCTTCCATATATTGTTGTAGCAAGTACATGGGATACATAGTTTTAACATGGTACATTACAAAGTGGTATCATAACGAATGTTTCAACTCTTGAACCTCATGGGTTATAAAATTGTCAGATTCTATGTGATATGATTCAAACATACTCAAAACATTAAACAAACACACCATAAAGGAAATGTATGCATGGTATAATAAATTGTGTATATATGAATATTTTTGTGCCTAACAAAATTGTTAAATATTCAAATTTCCAGATTAATTAGAAAGTGGTTTCATGAAAATGGTGGATGAACTAGACTCCTTTCCAATTTTGTTTCAGAGGAAGTGGGGATGAGTTCCCAAAGAAAAAAATCCAGTGGTTGTAAGACAAAGGTGGATGCAGTGGAATCGATCCAAACCTTAAAAGATACACAGACTGGAAATAGAAGAATATTACAAAATATAAAATAATAGAATTAGGTGAATATACTAATGTTCTAAAACTTGATGCAGTTGTAGAATCAAGGGAAGTAGGACCCTACTATTTTGAGAGGAGAATAAAGGGATTCTTTGAGCCTAAAATTTACTGACAACCACCAAAATTTGAGAAGTAGATTTCTATGCAGAATGTAGCATCATTCCCATGATGAATTAGCTGAAATCCATCACATAAGGTGGACACCTGAAAATAGATCAGATTTAGGGTCTAAAAGATATTAAAAGAGGAAATATGAGGAGAACTTATTACATGGTGAACTCAGAAAATTAAACCTCTTACTTTTTATGGAGAGAAATCATGGGAAAGCACAGGAAGGTGGTTGCTAGAAATGAAGAAATATTTGTAACTACATGATTAATTTGATAATCAAGAGGCCCATATTGCTATATATAATCTTCAAGGAAAGGGTTATCAGTGGTGGGAACAACTAAAGTGGGTGGAAAATATAACGAAAAGAATATTTCATGGAGAAAGTTTTAGAAGTGTTCTAAGCTTGAGTACCTATCCCAATATTATTATTTTTTTAACAGAAACTATAAAAGGTTTTTATAAAACAAGCTGTGCACAACCATTCAATACAGATAAGATAGCAGAACAGAGTGTTCATGCAGTTCAAAATTGTTGCACAATAAGCTTATTCGATAAGTTTTCCAAAAAACTATACATAGTATTTTCAAAACAACTAATGCTTGGGGTAGTGTATACCCTTATAAACTGATCACAAAGCAAAAGATAGTAAAACATTTGACCATAATTAAAAGAAAAACTGGTTATGGATTGCCTCTGAATTTCCTGGGTTGAACCACAGACTCTTCCTCCATTGGGTGCTCTGCTGCAGTGGTTTCGTTCACCTTACTTCCTTGGTTCATGTTGATCAAACGCTGGAGATCTTCCTGGATATTGTCAAATTTTCCCATTATCTCCCTGAGATTTCTCTCATTGTCATTGATCCTTGCATCGTGATTGCTGATTTGCAGAGAGGTCTAACTCACCGTTTCCCCCATGTTCTTGACCTCCTATGCATTTTCTTTGTTATCCATTATGCCAATCACTATCATCTCATAAAGACACCTAAGGTTCTTTTTCACGTCCATGATACCTGCATTTTCACTTGCCTGAGACATTCTGCCGGTTCCTGAGGAAATATCAATACGAGCAAAATTACAGTGCAAAGCATGAACATACACGCAAGCCTGATTCTCAGCCGAGAGGCCACTTAGAATGTAACTTAGCACTTTGAGCTTCTGCTCCAGGGAGGAACCTTCTTTACTTTGCCTCTCTTTGCAGACTAAGGTGCCCACTGCACCTTCCTTCCACCCTGTGCAGTGACAACCCAAGATCGTGCTTCTCTCAAAATTGACAGTATGCGCTTCAGGCGTGAGATTTGAACCAGAACCAGTGTTTGATTACCACAACGAGGAACCTGAGAGGGTGCTACAGGAGAAAGAGGAGAAGGCTGCGAGGGCAAGCCTTTCCTTCACAAAAGTTCTGGTGAGAGGGAGAGCTTCCCATGGGATCTCCTGTAGCCACCCTTCTCCAACGCCTGCAATTACATTTAGAAGAACTCGCTCCGGAGGGACCTCATGATAAACAGAGCCGAGAGAAGGAGTAAAATGAGTTTGCATGCTATTGCAGGGAGAAGACATACCAAAATGGTTGAAAAGACTTGGAGCGTGTGAGGAGGATGGGCATTTAACCCAGGATCGGTAAGACATTAAGCCAACAAAACCCGAGAGAGGAAGTGGGAAGAGAAAGTACCACGCGACGGGGGAAAGAGGGAAGGCAGGACAACGTAATGAATGGGAGGATCCTTTGGGAAGGAGTGTGGAATGGAGGCTAGCTATTGGAGGGTGACGCAAGGCGGCAGGAGGGGGGATGTGTGGAGGGATAAGGGTAGGGGGTAGAAAGAAGAGGGGTTGAAGAAGGAAGAGAAAGGAGGGATAAGGGGAAGGGGAAATGAAACGAGGAGGGGTGGAGGGATAAAGTGGAAGACGAGAGAGGTCCTTAGAACTTCTTTTAGGGAAAGGGATAGCTAGGTTTAGGATTGAGAAGGGCCTCTTAACTTGTAAATGAAAGGAAAGCTTCCGATGGATCATTATGGAATGAATTTGATGATAGGAGTGTTTCCATTCTGACTGTAATGGACTTGTGGAAGGGAGGCCCCTATGTTAGCCAAAGCATCCACTACAGATTTATTATGGCGAAGGATGTGAAATGTCTCATAGGATTTAGACATGAGAGGCTTTGCTTTGTCAAATAGGCGGTGACAATTGAATGATCCAGAGGGATATCCGTTGATCAATTTGAAGATGACATGTTGAGAGTCTCCGAATATCATTACCTTACAAATATTTTTAGTGACTAAGAAGTGTAGGCCCTGTAGGAGTGCCAGCCACTCAGCCTCGTTATTGGTCCTAGTTCCTAGGCCCCAAGCGAAGGTTTGTTCAACATGTCCTCTGGGATCCAGGAGGATCCCCCTCGCACCTGCCACCCCTACCTATCCCAATATTATTATCATAAGAAGATGCATGAGTTTTTTAAACTCAGATTGGGTAATATGAATAGGAGGAGTATGGGAGGAGATTTTTGGAGCTGTTAAGGTGTGCTTATTTAATACAAGATAGAAAAGTTAAAGTCCAGTGATTTCTCAATGGATATCCATCATACTATTAAGACAAAATCACTTATGAAAAACCTCACATTTTGAAGGAAGATATAAGGAATACTAAAGACAAAATCACTTATGAAAAACCTCACATTTTGAAGGAAGATATAAGGAATACTAAATTCATGTATGAACAAGGTAAAAAAAGACAAGATATGCAAAGATTTTGGATAAGTAAAATAAAAGATGAAAAATGCGAAAGGAAAAAGGGTACAAGCCTCTTGATTTAAATGTAATTAGATTTTGCATGGTGAATCAAATATGGCTGAGTCTGTAGGACAAAGGTAGCCAATAAAATTAAGTGTTGGGACTGTGGAGGTCATTAGTGTTTTAGGAAATGTACAAAGAAAAGTAATAATGGGGACCATATATATAAGGTTCATTAACATACCACAACAAGGAACATACCTCAAATTTATGCAACTCTAGATAATTGACACGCAGATCATCAATAATCCATGATCAAGATTGAAGGTAAAATTGCTGATGTACCTAATTGATTTTGGAGCCATCTACAATTATATTAATAATAATGTGATTGAAACATGTCCCATAGTAAGAAGTAGATTACCACAGTCCATATTGGTGTAGTTAGCCAATGGTATGAAAAAACAACACCTCAATGATTGAGGGATGTTGTTTTGAAATGAACGGGTTTCAGACAAAGGATGAATTTGATATAATTCATATTGGTTGTTTTTCAGGAAAACAAACCCTTATAACCTAGGGTCTCTAGGGTTACCAACTTACTAAGTTGCATCCCATGCCCTCTATTTACACATGAGGTAAAAGATAGGTTTCGAAGGCTAGGATGGTTGAGAAAGTTGAGATAGTTTTGATTAGGGGCTCAATTGATCTTGACTAATCGTGATTTATATTTTTTAACTTCAAATAAGGTACACACGAGTATTGATATGGGCAGGTCGCATATGACACACCCCTTGCTTTAAATAATCCCGCATGTTCAATGTACACGTGAGTTGCAATGCACATACTCACGTGTGACATGCTGGTTGCTGTGCAAATAGTTGTGTGTGTAACCCTAAAGTCTAAATAAAAATATATTTAGTTGGTCAGAAGATGATGTATTATTAGTCATGCCCATCTATAGTGTTTTGGCTACTTCAATCCAATTTGTCCTTCTATGTCCCGACATATTGGATGTTAGTACTCGGACGGAGAAGTGCCATTTTACATGAAAACAGATGCCCCATAATGTATGAGGTCAGAGAGAAGCGATGGCCGAAATACATTACAATCTTTTAATCTTGGAGAACTCAAGTGTCCAAGGTAGCATAGGAGATACTTGAAACATATACATATCAACGCCATATACAAAATCATATCCGAGGATGCCATGTTCAATACAATGGAGCACTAGCTCCTTTACAATATTTGATTACATCATATGATATAGGTAACAAGACCATGTATATTACAAAAGTGGATTGAAGCCACAATATACAATAATGAATCTTCAAAATCTAGAATTCGTGTAAATGATCATAACACAATATTGTGCAACTTAGGTTATAAATGTGAACCTAAGGTCTTCGTCAAAATCCAAATGAATCAGTACAATCCCTACCATGTGAATAGAGGTTCAGAAGTCCAACATGGAAGGAACTCAACAAAATGTCAGATAATGAGTGAAACTGACAACTGAAGAAAATGAATTCATCAATAATGTTAGTGAATCCTAAGGTACCATCATCAAAATTGTAGGTCTTCGTCTTTAGGAAGTTCTGATTAGAAACCGTGTTGTGATGAGGAAGGCAATGATCCTCCAACAAATCACAAGAGTGACTAGGAACTAGATACAGGAAGTTAGAAACAAGTAATACTCAGATAATATAATGATGGGAATTAGGATAATAATCAGATGAAGGGATAAATACTTGAATTGTGGGCCCGACACAGAGATGAATCAATGCAACTTTTAACTTGCAGATAGGACAAATAGACTTATATTTCATGTAGGAGACATGATTAGATTCCCCATGTATAAAGGACAAGTGGAGGAGTAAAAACTCAAAGTAATAGCTGAGATGAAAGTGTAAACTGAGACATGAATATCTAAAAATGTAGAGAGTGCTATGTTCAAGGAGGACATGCTGCCACTATTTATAACCCAAAGAGAGTAATTATTCCTTATATTGCTTGTTAAATTTTAACGAGTCTAGGAAATTCAACTCAGGTCTCTCTTCATTTTTGACAAGATTGAAGAGGGGAGAGAATAATTCTTGATAAGGTGTACTGATTCATGGATTTTATGAGCCTGAACCACTACATGCTCGTTGGTGTTTTCATATTTTGAGAGTCTAAAAACTCCGAAGAAGACTCTAGGGGGGTGTTTTTTTATCCAATTTAGTCTTCTCAGATTGAAAAAGTATAAAAAAAACCACAGAAGAACTCTCTTAGCTTTCAAAGAAGAAAGGTGCACCTTTTTCGTACTTAGTCAGGAAGGTCTGAAAAATGTTAAATTACCACCTACCCAATGCTCCTTCAAAAGTAGCATATATCCTGAGTTTTATGAGTGTGAAGGAAGGAAAGATCACTCGAAAATATCCATTTGATTACGAGAAATAGGGCTTACAACAGTAAAATCGATTTTTTTCTTTCTTTAAGATTTAGTAAGCATGACAACGACATAAAGAATGCTCGAAATATTTTTCATGTTTGGGTCCAGAGCATTAAAAAGAGAAAACTAAGCTCATACCGGGTGTTCCTTTTCTGTAATTTTAGTCGCTCAGGTCTGGAAAAGTGATAAACCTATGACTGAGAATACTCTTCTCAATTCTGAAGAAAAGAGAGTGATCATTTTTAGTATTATTCCACATGGTTCGAAAAAGCGATAAACTACCACCAATGTGGATGCCCGTTCACATATTCTTAATGAGCCTAAACGAAAAAGTTTACTCGACAGTCAAGTCTTTTTTGGAGGAGTTAGACCTAGGCCTGAAGAAACTCCATAAGGGCAGGGATCATTATAAACAAGGATAGCTTACAAAAAGATGCAAAATGAAGGCTCATTTTGTCATGAAAAACTACTAAGAAGGCTCCCGCAAACCTACCACAATTGCAGCGTGGGTACCACTAGATGCATCTATTGGTGAGGTGATGATGCATCTAGCTCTAGTAGGAGAGATACTAATGATACCTCTATTGGAAAAGGTGGATCATATATGTCATAGTGGTTATTGCACCAAAGATATATTATTATATTTGACAAATTTTATCATGACTTTGATATATATATATATATATATATATTGCATTTTTCATGCTTATGTTGATGTTGATGTCTATTTATTTACGTGGTGAAAACGATGATCATGGAACGTTAATTATGTTTACGTCTATTATTAGTTATGTGTGTTAGATGATGTTTAAATATGTTTTTTTTTTTTAACAGAAACTAAAAACAGGTATATTATAAACGGGCTGTGCACAACCATTCAGTACATAGCAAAAAAAGAGGAAGCATAGTCCTGCAGATCAGAGGTAGAGCACTGTAGGCTGATCCTAGAAGGAGCCCAAAAAACTACAAACAGAGTTCTTCCATGATGAATAACAGTACGGGCACTATATACCCTTATATATTGCTTACATAATAAAAGACAAAAAAACATGTATCCAAAAAACCAGATTACAGGTGGCCTTTGAAGTGAACTAGCTGCACAACAGACTCTTCTTCCATTCGACGTTCCTCTGCAACGGTTGCTCCATTGATCCTGCTGCCCTGGTTCATGGAGATGAGCCGCTCAAGGTCCTCCTGAATTCTATCCACCTTCCCCAACATCTCGCGCAGGGTGCTTTCATTATCGTCAATCCTGGAGTCATGATTGCTGATCTGTTGGGAAGTGTAGCTCACAGTGTCCTCCATATTTTTTATGTCTCAGGCTATCTCCTTGTTATCCATGATTCCTATGGAAACCATCTCATACAGACGCCTCAAATTTTTCTTGATGTCTTGAATGCCTGCGTTGTCCCCTGGCTGAGCCATCCTGTCTGAATCAGAGGAGATATCTATACAATCGAACTGTCTGTACAGAGAATCAGCTATTAACGTGCTGTTCGAAACCTCAAGCACTAGACAATTAAGAATGCAACTGAGAACTAACAATTCTTGTTGGAGCACCGAATCCCCCTGCATGTTAGAGAAGACCAGAGTTTTACCGCGCCCTCCTTCCACCCAGAACAGATGCAACCTAGAATACGACGCGGGATGCCAAAACGAATGGAATTTATGCCTGCACCAGAACCTCGGGGCCACAACGCAGAGGTGAGATTACAGCGGTAATTGGAGAGGGCTGCAAGGGCCAGCCTCTCCTGAACAAATGAGCGAATTAAGGGGAGGACCTACCAGGGAATACCATGCAAATGACCTCCTTATATACCAGTCACTAACTCCTGAAGAAATCAAGACCTGTCATGAGATCCGAACACATCCGAGTTCGCGAGAGAATGCATGACTTCGCAGTGAAGTAGCATATGGAGAGACCCGAGATCAGAACAAACGTGCGGGGGAGGATAGCAATAATCCCACCGCCTCATCAATTTAATGCAGGGGGAGCTCAAGAAATGGGAAGGGCAGGCCGTAGTCCACGCGGCCAGGAGATAGAAGGTGAGAGGACAGGCGTTTAAATGAGGAGAGCTGGAAAAATGGAGGCCAGCTACAAAGGGGAGGTACAAATCGAGAATGGGGAAAAAGAAGAAGGGAGGGAGGGCTAAAGAAAGGAGGGGATAATGAGGGAGGGAGGGAAGAGGGTAAGGGATAGAGGAAGTGGGGGAGAGGAAAGAGGGATGAAAGGAAGGGAGGAGAGGGGTAATATCATTGAGTTGGGGGCGGGTTATTAGCGACAATAGGAAAATCCAAGAGGCGGTTAAGTGAGTAGAAAGCATCCAACACCTCATTAAGGAATAGGTTTGAAAGAGGGATGGGCTCCATTCTGACTGAAAAGTACTTGCGGGAGGGAGGCTCCCACATTGGCCATACTATCCGCAGCGGTGTTGTTTTGCCGAAGGATATGATAAATCTTATAGGAGTTGGACATGAGAAGCTTGGCTTTCCCATGTAACCGACGACATTTGATAGCTCCTGAAGGATATCCATTGACCATCTTGTAAATGACATGCCTTGAGTCCCCAAATACCAAAATCCTGTGAATCTTCATATTGTGTAAGAGGTGAAGACCCTGAATAAGGGCCAGCCATTCCGCTTCATTGTCGGTTCTTCTCCCAAGCCCCCAAGCAAAGGTCTGGTCAACATATCCTTCGGGATTCAAGAGAATCCCCACCGCGCATGTTTAAATATGTTATTTGTATATGTTACATGAATATGTGACGTAATGTTTATGCTGGTATATATGGTGTTTATTTTTATGCTTCTTAGATGCTAGCAATAATAATAATGGTATGTTTATGTTTATGTCATGAAAATGATGATGATGCATTTATGTTTTTGTTAAAACTTAAGGTTATGTTTATGTTAGTATGATGATGTTTATGTTTATGACGACATGATCATGATCTTTATGTTTGATAGGTGTTGAAAATGATAATGATTGTATGCTTATGCACTAAAAGAACTTTGTACTATTCAAAATCACGTGAACCTTTAAATCCCAATGTTTTTATTTAGTCAACAAAAACATCATAAATTGCATTGTAAATTACGGATGAATTTGTGGCAACTCTATGATTTACGATTTTTGTATAATTTGTCATAGTATCATGTTTATAATTTTTTTATAGTTTGTCATAGTATTATGTTTATGTAATAATTTTTTTAATATATTTGGTGTTCATATTGTTCTTATCTAATTTCTCTGTATATTATAATTTATTGCAATTTTCTTAATAAGGAAGTATATTTGTCATAATATTATACATATATAATTTAATATATTTATTTTGTTGCAACTATATGTTAAGCATTACAAAATAATATATAACATGATTTTTAATCAAGAAATTAACTCTTCATTGTATAATGTTGTGTACAACTTAAATTATATATTCAATTGATAAACATAAATGAATATTGTTTATTTTATAACTCTAATTAACAAATATAATAACAAAAATTCAAGTATTACCATGTAATATTATTATAATATATGAATATGAACATGAAAAAAAAAGTAAATATGAACATCAATCTGATCTCTCAATTTATCATTGAACATTTTAAATTTATTGGCAATAACTCGCTATGCAATGACAAATATCAAAGCTCTAATTGGAAGAAAGACAAATACTTAATTAAAAGAAAAACATTTTCTCTCAATTGTAAACCCAAAAGTTGCATTCTCCAAACTTATCAATTATTGTTAATCACGATTATATTCATTATATAATATAACTTTAGTCCACATTCAAGGAACACATTTTATACCCTCTAAAAATGAGGTTTAAAGTTAGCTAGTGTTAAAATCGTTGCAATTGATTGTTGATGTAACTATACTATTATTTTTAAAGGATTGTTGTATTACTTTGCTAATATTATTTTTTGAAAATTTTATTTAATAACATTAGAGTATTTTTTAATTGAATAATAATTTCAAAACTATACAAGATTTAAGATATCAAATATTCATGTAATTTATGTTTATCAATGCATATATCTAATTTCAAAAATAATATAGATTCATATTAACTATATAAATTGTTAGATTAACATAGGATTATGTTATTATAAATCTACATTAATTAATAAAATCTAAATCAATTATTACACACACACACACACACACACACACACACACACACACACACACACACACACACACACACATATATTTATATATATAATATTTTTAGTGAAATACACACCCATGGATTTAATTTAGAAATAAAAGTTGTGTACCTATTTGCAAAAAATAAAATAAGGTGATTAAACATTAAGCTTACATCTAATTTGTTAATTGCTTCATATAAATCCTTATTGTCTCAACCAATTCTAAGATGGAGCTTAACCTTCTAGAAATATAGAGATGCAAACATTCAATCCAACTTAATTAATATAACATATTTACTTAAAGCTATTTTTTTTCTCCTACCTACACCTTTATTCTTAAAAGTCATTTTCTCTCTCTTTTTCCCATTCAAAAAAATTGCAAACATTATATCAAAAGTGTTACAAATTAATGCAATTATAATTATTAGAATTATAATTTATAACATAAACATCATGAAATACATGATATTCAAATATTAATGGAGAAATTAGAGACCACCTTAAATTTTCTTGTAAATTGCATTGTTATCTAAGGCCATAAATTAAGTCATTGTAGAGAACCTTAACTTTTCTTTTAAATTACATAGTTATCAAGGCCATAAATTAAGTCATTGTTATCAAGGCCATAAATTATTTGAACTTTATCTAATCATATAATAAAAAAACATTACATTAATCTAACATAAATGCCATAAATTAATGCAATTATACAAAAAACATCATAAAATACAAGCATTATTGCAATATTAATATAGAAATTAGAGAACACCTTCAAGTCCAGAAGAATATGTTAGCCTTTACTTTCACAGAAATAAATAAAATTGAATCAGGTAAGTTGTTTTCATGGTGTTTTTATATGTATACACAAGACATAATAGTAGTAATTTGGACAATGACATATAATCATTCCATACAATCATAAATTACTTCAAAGACAAACCATATTTTACATCACAATGGTTGTTAACCAACTGAAATTGTTTAAATGTCACTGCATCCATTAATCAATTTTTTATTTCCACCACCATAACATGAAAATTTTTAAATATAGTTAGATAGTCAAAGATGGCAGTAACAAAATAAAATCTCAATTTGTAAATGATGAAATAAAACAGGTACATACAACTCTTTGTTTGCATCACCCTAATTATCTTCCTTTGTCGGCATGCTAACACTGTTGTTCTCAAGAACATGTTTAGATCTAGGGTCATATCTTAATATGAACCACAAATTTCTATCCAACACATCTGGGTAAAAGAACACTTGGTCGCAGTGTTTTGGGAAAACATAAGGCTCCTTACTTTCATACCGCATCTTTCTAGAGTTGATGCATATCAACCCACTATCACGATCTTCCTTTACGGTATTCATGTCGAATGTGTCCCACCACCTGCAGCTAAAAATAACACATTGGAAAGATGAGAAGTCCAATTGAATGATCTCTTGTATCTTTCTGACATCACCCAACATCCCTCCTATCAGGTTTCAATCACGGTGGCTATCATGACTAGATTGATTGAACTCAACTTTGACTCCACAGTCTTGTGTAACATGACCATCATTGACATCCTCGGTGTGAAAATGATGTCCATAATCCAACATATATGGGAATGAATGCACTTGTACTAAAAGTTAACGAATGATCTTGTCATATGTCTAATAACCCAAGCATTGATATATTAAATATAGTTGTTACAATTCAAAGTTGCATTATAATGTTAGAAATGTACATAAATATTTTATTACTAAGTTTTTTCACCTGATCCCAATGTTTAGTGAATCCTCCTCTCCAGGAGGGTAACAACTAGATGCACCATATTTCTCTTTGACTTGGTCTACAACCCAACTACTGGGATAGATCATTGGCATATTTTCTTTTAAATGATATGGAAAAGGCATACTTCTACTGTGCAATTGCCTAAATTATTTTCTATCAATGTTCCATTTCCCCTCTTCTCTTCATACAATGTGACCCATGACTGTATTGCCTTTGCGTTGCAAAGAATCAATTTATTGATTGCATCAATTTATGAATTTGATGTTGTATTCATGAAACAAAACCACATTCATTACATATGGGATGAAATATATATTTTGAATTTTGTTGTGAATAGTTACTATGTGGAAATGTGAATATTCAAAATATAAGTGACTTACTCCTTATCAAGCACATTTTTCTTTTCGTTTCCAGTAAATATCCTTCCCTTTTTTTCTCATCATATTCATATGCACCTGTTGTGTCGTCGATTTTCTTGATGTACTCAATAGCATAATAGAATGAGTCATATACTATGTACCCATCTGGCATAGACTCGTCATGTGTTTTCCTCTATTGAACAAATCCCTTCAATTTTTTCATGTGCCTCTCTAAGAAGAACATCCAGTGACATGAGACCACCTTGACTAGTTTAACTTCATCGGCTAGGTGAATTAGAAGATCGATCTACAAGTCCATGAAATTCAATGGAAGTTCCTTCTCAAACATAGAAACAATCTCTGTTATCTCACACCACTGATGAATGCTAGCAATGTAAATCTCCTTTGACGTGATCCACCATATAAATGCATATAGTCTAGATATGACACGTCATAGGTGATTGAAAAAGTCGTGCTTCACACACCCAGTCACAAACAACAAATAATAACACTACAAAGTAAACACAAACAATTAATTCCATTTTAACTTGTGTGGTAAAAGATATAAAATAATAATAAAAAACATTTTTGGACATTATATGTACCCTTAGAAGGTTGATATGGTCATGTGATTTCAAACCTATCAACTTTTCCTCTGTAGTTAAGTCACGCATCACAAAGAAGACCCATAACAAGAAGGTGCTTTCATGTCAAATATAACTTCCTTTTATAAATTAAGATATTCTTTCTTCAAAATCCATGGGACATTTCCCTTTTTAAATGAAAAAGAGTGGCCATCCTCTCCTCTAATTTCTTATCTTGGCCAATGCTTCTTTATAGTATTTGAAGAAATAAGATCTTTCTTATCTTGGCCAACTTGCGACTTTGTTTGGATGGTATGTGATTCCACAAAGAACATGAAACATTTTTAAATATATGCATGGGATATGGGAAGAGGGAAATCTTAAGAAACATGGCAGCTCATAAAATATGGATTTCCTATTCATCCCTTTAGGCATTTTCTCATCATAGGTGTTGAATAATTCAGGATCATCGAACATAGGTTCCCCATTTGAATCGAACATCTCTATAATTTACTTCTCCTTCTCTCTGTCATATTCCCTAAGCTAGTAAACATATGTCATTATTTTAGGCATTTGGGTTCTCTATGGTTTACCATTGAAAGCATATGTTGCTCATCTATAAGGGTGGTTTTCTAGGAGAAATACCCTAGAGAATTCATAAACTGGATTTCATAGGTATTTGTACCACCTAGATTTCATATAATGTCCACAACATTTACATACATGCCATAACCTTTTGTTACAATACCTAGAATGTTATGGTATACAGAGCATGCGATCATTGTTGAAGATCAACATAGTCATGATTAAATTAATATGCCAAAAAAATACTTCTTTGAATATACACAAATCAAACAACATATTTACCTGAGGAAACCCCCAACCTTGAATAATCAGGTGTGGTGTTACACACATATGCCATATAACGCAAAAATCCTCTTTGTTGGGATGGATCTCGATACATCATATACCTATAACCTTTCTCATAATTACTTAAACTATTCAATCAATGGTTGTAGGTAAGAATCCATATTCTTCACTTGTCTTCTATTAGGGATTATAAGAGCCGACATAAGATGTTCATTCTTTACAGACAACCATGGGGGGTATTATTATTGATCACCACTAAAGGCCAAACAATATAGGTGTTGTCTGGTTGGGAATATGGGTTGATGCCATCAATGGCTATTCTCAATATGAGGTTGTGTACTTCATCCTTGAATTTATTGGTCCATGTACCCTATATATGATTCATGGCAATTGAATCTATTGGGATTCGAAATAATCCTTCCTCACTTCAATGCAATGTGTGCCATCCCTGCAACATAGCTAATTATTTGGAATGAAAGATCCTTTGAATCCTTGGGATTATTGGCATGTGACTCAATATATTATGAGGAGGACTATGTGCTTTATCCTTATTATTCGATTCTATGTACCTTCCATGCCCACATTTTTGAAATATCTCTTTATCTGCATATTCACCTTTATATAAAATACAATCATTGGGACACACATGATATGATATGTACTCAACAACCAACATTTTCAACACTTCCTTTTCCTCTTTGCAACTTCCAGGAAATACATTATCATTCGGAAGTACCTTATCTTTGAATAACTTGTAGTTAGTGGGAAATAAAAATGTACAATGACATTTAACGCTCATAAAATCAACCATTTTCAATGATCATTGTGTAACAATAATCCTCAAAATATAATGTAGTTTATGGCTAGTTACCTCAACATTGTTGGGAACTCTATATGCAGGTTAATTAAAGCCAACATACAGAATGTTCAATATAAATTGTCAACCCAGGGAAGTCCTTTTATTTCAAAGATAATTTACATCGTCTTTGCTTAAAAACTAAGTAGATGATGCTGTTGAATGAACTATCCTACCTATCTGTTTATCCCAACTCTTCCCATGATTAACCTAATCTAAATTACCTTCCTAAGAATGCAGAATTGTAATTACCTTCCTACAACTTTAATCTAGAAATGAAAGATTCAGGAAACAAACATCTAGACTTACTTTTGTAGAAAGTTAAATCCTAATTTACCAGGACATATGAGGATCCATTATAACTATCTTGATTCAACTTAATCTAAGAATAAGAAATGCATAAATTGAACTCAACAATTATAACTGTAAATGGAGTGAATTAGAAAAACTCAAGAAAGACAGTAATTGAAAGAAACTAGGGATGAGCTTGGTTGTTATAGCTATCACACAAATGCATAAAGGAAATTAACCTACACAGTTGACTGTCACACCACTCTACTGTAGCTTACAAGAAATGAAATTACTGATCATCCAAGGAAATGCACAATGAATCATTATTGTTGCAGCTATTATAAAAGAACGTGTCTACTGTGACATCCACTCCACACGACAGAAAAAATAAACACCTAATTAACTCGACAATCTCTATGGGAATGTGGGCCCAACCTTCGAACAGAGACATCGGAGACTAACACAAGTTAAAACATAGAAATATGAAGAATCCTGCTCCTTGTATTAGATGATGGTATGAAAGTACAGTGTCGGTCACATATTATACAATACGATCAATTGTTTTCCAACCCTCGGCTTTGAATAGTTCCTAATATTTATACATCAATCTTCATCACTTCCACCCACTAATATCGGGTAGCCATGGAGATCTACGATCTCTAGGATACTCTATTACAATGCGTTGTTATAGCTGTGGGTGAAATAGAAGCAAGGAATATAGGAAGTCTATTGCATGATCTGGTGATGAAGTAACATAACCCATTTAAGAGATACTTTGCCAGTTGCATCTACCCTTGAATAATGGCACGCTGTTGAAGCTGAGTCTATTGCAGCCTTGTTTGTTGTAGCTTGCATGGAATGAGGATCTTTGACTGCGTTTCACATGTAAATATGGAGTTCGTGGGTACAGCTAGCAATGGATGTTCATCTCTTCTAGAAACCACTTAGCTTGATACACCGGTATCCTTCACATATTGATCTATCTTCATAAAATCTCAATTTGTTAGCATAATTCAAGAGGAAAAACCCTGTTTATAGCAATCATAAGTATTAATAAGATAAAACAATAAGTAATCATACCTATAAGAAATCAGGGCTCAAATAAAGGAAGAACATCTGTTTGGTTCATAAAATTGAGTAAGACAAGGCTAAAAGGGTATGGTGAGTGTGGTCAAAAAGGGGTCATTTATGGGCCCAACATCTTCCCCCAACTTCCATGTTGCATGTCCCTATGCAGTAGCCTCCTTTAGTCTGAATTTGAATCTAGCCTTGTACTTTGTTCATGGAGAGAGGAAAAGTTATAAGGGAGTTTAGGTGATCCTTGTGCTTCTAGAAATCCATTATAGGCAACCCAATATCTCCAACACTACTTCTCTTTTGCCTTTGTCAAAAAGAAATCTTCCCTGTATGGTTTTGCTGGCTACCAGATAAGAGGAAATTTGAACTTGAGTCCCAGCCAATTGGCTCCACACTTCCTTATATAGTCCACATATCCCTCGAATCTCGAAAGAGCATGTTTAAAATTCCTAAAACGGTAAGGGTCCCTATTCTGCAAGGATAAAGGAGCAGCCTACCATCTATGCTTACTGCCTTCCAAAGCTGATTGTTACTGCATGGTAGTTTGGATGACACACTTAGAGATGACCGTTTCTTGAATTTCAACTATCTGTTGGGTCTTGATGGAAGATGTAATCCTTTGCTACTACAGAGCAAGGAGAAGGCGAGGAGACTAAGGCTCACTTCGAACCCAAAGATTAGTGTTAGCCTAATTATGAGAATAGGTCTGGAAAGATCTCTTCCACTGTACATGATTGCTGATAAAGGAGGAAAAATCCCTTCGTTGAACATCTCCTAGGTAAGGGGCAGGGTTCGAATGGTGGTCCAAGGGGCAAGCCATTTCATGTAAGTAAAGTTCACAGAGCAGGTTATGCTCAACGAAATTACTTTCCATAAAAGTTTCCGGAAACTAGGCTGATGTTGTCATTTCACAGGGTCTCCTCTCCTTCACTGCTTTCAATTTAAACCAAATAAATTGTTCAAACAAAAACACAGGGTAAGAAGGAGATGGCTCTCTAGTGCTTAAGAATTATTGGGAACAAGTATACAGCTGGTCCTTCTCCACCTGCATAGATTTGAGAACTTTCATTTCCTTCAATTATTTATGTATTTCTTCCCATCGTAATTTCTGTAACATCAATTATTCTGCCCATTTTCCCCTCAATTCTTTGATAGTCTTCTTGTGATTAGCGAGGGGAATCATTCCTTCTTGGTACTTGTCCACCTGCCTCTTCCATTTCTTCACTTCTATTTTTAACAGTGACAGCTCTTTGATCATCCCCTGGATTCTTTCATCTCCTGCATTTTCCTCATCATCAGAATCCAGATTGACAAAGTTCTGGGAAAATTGAGTGCATACCTTGCCATCCGATGTTTCATCTTGAACATTCTGCATTGGGGCTGTAACAGCTTCCCCTATTATCAAAGATTCAGCAGTATCTTCCTACATGGGTACTTCTGCAATTATTTATGAGGATGTTGGTTCTTGTGTAATAACATCCTCTTTTTGAAGCTCCCCTTCAGCAACTTCAGCCTGTATGGGTACTTCTATCATTAATTATGAGGGTGCTGGTTCTTGTGTGATAGCATCCTTTTCCTGAAACTCTCCTTCAAAAACTTTAACAGTAAATTGTGAAGATGTTGGTTCTTTTGTAACAACTTCTTCCTGAATTTCAATTTCCACATATGCCTGAGTCTCAGATACAACTACTTGAATTTCAGTTATGGCTTCGTCAGGGAGGTGCAATACTACTGGTTCTTGTGCATTAACGTACTATCCCCCCATTTCTTCATGCTGCTGGAATTGCTCTTGAGTTACTTTCGTATCTATCGAAAGATGAAACTGTTCCCCAAATACCTCAGTATCCCCTAATGATCATGATTGCATCTGTTCATCTTCTCTCGGCTTCACATCAGGGATTATGCCCACCTCAGGATTAGTTGTTCTTGGTTGAAATGGAGTTTCAACAAGGATTTCGGAGGATGTTGGTTCTTGTGTAGCAACATCTTGATTGAATTCAATATCTTCCTGTTTCCAGGACTCCCCCATTAATTATGTATCCTAAGATGGTTCTGGGGTCACGGTCAAGAATTCTAAGTTCGGATCAGGAATTACCTCAATCTCTGGTTTACCTGCTTCTTCTTGGATGGAAACTTCAAGAAAAATTTCTGAAGGTGTTGGTTCTTGTGTAACAACAACATGATTGGCTTCAATATTCCCTTTATTAGGTTGATCCATCAATTCTGATGGCTGAGATTGTAATTACTCAACTTCTTCCAACTCTATATTAGGGATCAGTCCTACCTATGGTTCATCTTCTTTCCTTACTTTTTCATCAGGTGCTTCTTGTTCTTCTTTAGCTGCTAGTGCAGGATTTTGGGTCCCAAATGAACGCACTATGACTGTGTAACCTGATTGATTAAAAATTTCCCCACATGCAGGGCATACTAATTTCTCCACTTCTTCATTCTCCTTAGTAGGAGATGATCGTTCTAACTAGTCTGCAGCTTCTACCAGTGTGTGTAGCCTTCTCTCTGCCTATTTCTTACATGCCTACTTCCAATTCTCCAATTCTTTCCAAAAAAATTGCACTTCTTCCTTTAGCAGCCCATTTTCATAAAAAACCCCCTCAATTTGAGGTTCTTCTACAACAGGCTCCTGTGGAGCATTGTTTGTCCTAGGTCTCAAAATGGGAAATTCGATGTTTGCTTCAATATTTGCCCATTTTCCCATGCTGATTCTACTGTTGTGACTGATCTATTCCTCCTTCTCCTCACTGTTCTCTATGCTTGTATTTATTCTCTTGACCTTCTTCTCTTCCTTCGAGGTACACGGGTTTCCAATCTTGCAGTTGATGTAGAAGGGATATTTCCTGTTTCAACATCTTCTCTTTCCTCTGCCATATCTGTTTCTTCTTCAATTAAAGTTCCCCTCCATTCAGGAGAGGATTCAATGGTGAGGACCTCTGCATTCTCTTCTATCATCATAGCTCCCAAAGCTTCAGCTTCAACTATCGCAACATCCAATGCTGCTCCAACTGCTAGAGCTCCCAAATTCTCCTAACCCTCCATAGGGTTTGTTGTTACTACATCCTCCACCGATTCTTCTTTTTATTTAGATACTATCTCATCTTACCCCCCAAATGAATTGGAGGGACTCCAGCCCTCCTGTTCTACTTCCAATTGAACATCCAACAAAAGTGTAGGTGCCCTTACTTCCTCTCTGATTGAAACCTCATGCAAATGTACCCGTCCCTAAGCTACATGAGGTTGGCCAGTAAATTGTTCCCATGTTTGATTTCTCTGAGTTAAGGCCCTTAAGATTAAAATGTTAATGAGGCCGTGATAGGTAATGGAAGAATATGGATGCTTGGTTGATTTGACAAATCTCGCCATGTGATGTAGGTCTTTAAATAGAAAAAATGGAACATTAAGTAGATTTCGGTGGCATAAATGAGACAGCAGTGGAAAATCAGAATAATAGATAGTCTGGTACCTACCTTCGCAGGTGATATACTTTTTGAGGAATACGGCCACTTGATCCCACGGGTGAGGAAGTGACTGTAATTCTATTCCTTGCCTTAATGGACACAATTGTTCACCTGCCACCAAAAAGTATTATACTGCAGTGGCATTGGGAGTTCTTCTCCCAAACCAAGCTCTTCCTACCTGCAGGAGGTTAGTAACCTCCGCTACAATTTCCTCAGAAAACTCTATCCACAAACCCCTGATCTCCGAGTGGGTTTCTGTAAGATTTAAAGCAAAATACAGAGCAGATTCACGATGAAAACCATTGAAACGTTGGAAAAACTCGGTCCAGCCCGCGGCTTCAAATATAGTGAAAACTTCAGTATTCTTCCACAATGCCTGTGTGTTTGGAGGTTCATGCCAGGCTATGATACCCATGTTATCCTTCGTTCTAAATTCCTATATCAGTTTACCAAATTGCAGGCCCCGACAATGGAGGTTTCAGTGCAGAACATGTATGAACAATGGAGGTTGGAGTTTGGAAAAATTGGAAAGTTAAGACGGCCGTAAGCATAGAATCATTGGTAAGATTTTTCCCCAAATTAGGAAAGAGTGGCGGTCATGAAATAAGCTTGAGTGGCCATTAGATCGTGGGAATGGATAGTTAACGAAGTACAGGTGTAACGATAGATATAAAAAGGTAGGTATGATTAACTCTATCAAATATGCTTAATGCTTAATCATGTAAATAACCAGAACCATACCTTAATAATTATAAGGTTTAATTGTGACTTGTCGAAATAATACAACGTATCAATGCGGCCTTCAAATTTAAACATTATTGCGTGTGTGCCACCATGATCCTTCTCCCGACGAACCAAAAACTATCTTGTTGATCTTTATGGAATCATAATTAAAGCAGTGAGGTGAGTCAAAATCAGCAAAATCACGGGTAGTAGAAATTCTGGATGAATTTGGAGGAGTTGCAGCCACAAGCCATTGGAAAAATCAGCCAAATTAGCGTAGTCGCAGCCGCTAGAAAGAGTAAAAGTGGGCAAAAATTTTAACGGAGTCATAGTTACGGTAAACGAGAAAATGGCCGATATTTTACGTAGTTGCAGCTATAAGAAATGAAAAAAGGAAATATCTTACAGTGTTGCAACTACGACGAAACGGAAAAGTAGGAAAGGTTTTACGGTGTTGTAGTTGCGATGGAAAAAAAAAGTAGGCAAGGTTTTACAGTGTTGCAGCTGCGGAATAAGAAAAATAGGCAAGGTTTTACAGTGTTGCAGCTGCGAAATAGGAAAAATAGCCAAGATTTTATGGTGTTGCAGCTGCGGAACGCAAAATATAGGCAATGTTTTACGGTGTTGCAGCTACGACAGGGCCAAAAAAAAGGCAAATTTTGCAGAGTTGCAGCTATGCTCAACTGTTCATCATTCAAAATTTTCTTCTGCAAGGAGCTCTTTCATAAAACAGAAAATTACAATAGGTGTTCATGGTTTTCACGCTCGGTAATGACCATCACTCCTTAAAAAAATTCCTGCACAGATTCTAAAAAAACAATCAAGCGTAAAGGAAAACGAAAAAGGAAATAAACATCACTTTATTTATATACAAAAATTTTTGTGTGAAAATTGCAACGACTTTCTAAAAATTGACAGGGGCAGAGAAATATTCCTTCCCTTGCTCCAACTAGTATCCCAGACCAGCTGTAATCTGTGAAACAAACACATCCCTCGAAATTGGCTTATGATACGGTCACAACCTGTGACCATTAGTGAATAATGGTGCATGATTCTCATCAATGGTGACTAGGTGGATTGTACCGTTGTCGAATACTCTGTCTATCACATATGGACCCAACCATCTTATGCGTAGCTTAACTTTAAAGTCCCTTTTGAATCTTGAATCATATAATAGCACCCAGTCTCCCCCACAGAAGACTCACTTCTTGATGAACCAATCGTTCCAATTGGATCTCTCTTGCTGAATTAATGATGTATGATCCTCAACAGCTATGCATTTTTCCTCAAGTTCATTCAATTGATTCAATCTATTCCTCTGGGATTTAGCTACATCTAAGTTTACCTCCATGGCTGTCTTTGAGGTTTTGATTTCAAATTCAATGGGAAAGACAACGCTCTTTCCATACACCAAGTCATTGTTGGAGACATTTACCACCATACACACTCTTTTTGGTCAAATTGGCCTAGTTAAACAACTATCCTAAGTATAATTGAAATTAATTGACATCAATGGAGCATTAATTGCCATCATCCAGTCACACCCATGCCTTCCTACAGTCAAGGAGGCTAACTTAGCCTTCTCCTACAGTCAAGGAGGCTAACTAAAGCACTCCGGGGGTGATCTAAGTGATATTAATGCACCTAATTGCTAACTGGTGGTTACAATCAATTAAACTAGTCAGTTAAGGCACCTCCTCTCATTAAATATATTATTTAATGATTATTTATTATTATTTAATGATCTGGAGTCAACAGGGGCGCCTCCACCAACTTCTGATGATCAGTTCAGCTTCAGTTAACCTCATCAGGGTTCATTGAAGTCATGGAGCAATAGCACTTGATGGTTGGCTTGCTATCACATGTGTTTGATCTTCTTCAGTTGAGAATCAGTCATTTATTGCACTCCGACTTCAGTTAGGGTTTGGTGAGTCAATTAGAGTTTTGGTCAAGTGGTTAACTAAATGTGATTGAATGGATATGAGTCAGTTAAGCTAGACTCACTCATTGAATTTGAATTGTCTCCTTAGGTATTCAAATTCCTCATGGATTCAAGCTATTTCTTGACATTGGTATTGTAACTATTCATTGTTTATTGAATATACAGAGAGGAAACCATTCTGGTTCCGATTAACACCATTTCATGAGTATTTGTTGATTATTCTTTAATGAGATTGATTCTTTGTTCCTAGATCAATGTGCAAGATTAATATGGTATCAGAGCTTACGGCGGGACAGAGATCTATCTCTCAAAAACAAGCTTTTTGATAGATTTCTCCATGAAAAGTGAGCAATAGCTCAAAAATCCAGCATTGCACCAAAAGCCAAGGCTTACCACTCAATATCCCAAGTAAAGAACTTGTTGATCAAGCTTTCTTGATTGACTATGCTGGGTGTGATGAAAGCCTAAAATGTGCAGGATGTTCGACCTTACGGTGCCCCTTTTGTTTTGATTTGTAGGTTTTAACAGGTACAACTTCGAATGGACTCATCAATCCCTCTTCTCACCTCATTCACAAGCTATTTGGAATGGAAGTTGAAGATGATTGCATCTATGAAGAGACGAGGTCTCTATGAGGTGTCTACTGGACTTGGAAAAGAGTCTTATGAGAATGATAATGACTGGCTAAATGACAGTGATAGAGCTTTTGGAGAAATATGTCTGGCCCTTTCTCCTAGCTTGTACTACCTTGTTGGTTCTGCTGAATACCCAAAGGATTTCTGGACAATATTGGACAGAACCTTTGGCAAGTACAATGAGGACCATAATAGTACTTTGGAGATCACAGCCAGCACCACAAGAGTTCTTCACTCAAAATACTCAGCCTCTACTCTCTCTGATGAAGTTGTTCAAGATGAAGATGAAGCAGAATCTTCTACACATTCAATTCAAATTGAAGAAAGTCTCCATGTAGTGACTCCTTCTCCCAATGCTCCGGAAGTTCATGAGATATTTGATATTTCATCTCCTCATATTTCTGAAATGGAAGAAGACATTTGAATCTCTGATGTTGAAGAAAAATACTATTGCACTTCCATGCAAACATTCACCGGTGATTTTCCTCTGAATTCTGTGCAAAATTTACCAGTAATTGCTTCCGAAAGTGAAGAGAAATTTTATTTTTCTTCCTCTAATGTTGCTGCTGTTGTGAAAATATGTAAAAACTTGGATAATTTGGAAGAAATATCAGATTATAAGAGTGACACATTCGCTCCCCATGATCTAGATCTTCCAGCAAAATCCTACAGGATTGCATGCACCAAAATTCAGAATTTTGAAGAAAAAGACAACTGTGCATCCACCGTCTCGGTTGACCATAATTTTGGATCTGATTTGAACCTTATTGGATCTGATATGATCTTATTTGGATATGATTTGATATTTCTTGGTTCAAAATTTCAGGTTCATAAACTTTCAGTACTGCTTGTAGCTGTTCTCATCAACGGTGTGAAGAAACAAGTACCGCAAGTCTCCTACAAAACTGCTGCTGGGGATTTGATTTCATTTCATAGTTTTGGATATGTTGTGAAATAATTTAGATATGATTTACATTGTGATATGATATTATTTTGTTCATATTTTAAAATCCAAGAGCTTTCAGTCATGCTTGTAGCTGCTCTCACCAATTCTAGTGTGAAAAATCAAGTACCGTAGTTCTTCTTCAATTTTGCTGCCGGGGATTTGGTGTTAGTTTCCTCATATGAGGTTGCTGATATTTTATTTTGTGATTCATTAGATATTTTAGAAGCTATATAATATTATGGATCTCAATCATTCACTCTCCAGAGTCCCAGGGATTCTCTACCTTTGGTCACATGCTCATCTCCTCACAGAACAAGTAAAGAGGAAGACATTCTGCATCTGCTTGGACACTTGCTCCTAAAAATTGGGGCTGATTTTACCACTCATGGTTTGCTGTTCAAGGATGCAACATATCAGTTTCTTTAGTGTTCCACACATGGTTCAAATCCTCAAGAACCTTTTCTTTCTCTTCAGATGATTTCAGCTACTCTACATGGGTCCAGTTTTCACCGTGCAACTGTTTATATTTCTGGTTCAGTTGAGTGCATTGTTCTTCTTCCAAAGTGGAATATTCCTCTAGACATATTCATTTAGTTTGGATTCATAGGTTCACATGCACAGTCTCAGGATGCTGCTGCATAGAAGAACCAATTCTTGATTTACTGCTTAGTTTGAGGGGGGGTATTTTTCCCATGAGGTTTTCCCCATTTCCTTGGTTATATTAAGCAGTTACTTTATTGTACAGGGTGACCTATGGCCTTTGTTTCCAGGGCCCTAGAATTTTTATGCATCTATGTTTTCTAACTCTTCCTGAGTATAGCTTAACGGGGGTTGTTGGAGACATTTACCACCATACACACTCTTTTTGGTCAAATTGGTCTAGTTAAACCACTATCCTAGGTATAATTGACATTAATTGACATCAGTGGAGCATTAATTACCATCATCCAGTCACACCCACACCTTCCTACAGTCAAGGAGGCTAACTTAGCCTTCTCCTACAGTCAAGGAGGCTAACTGGAGCACTCCGAGGGTGATCTGAGTGATATTAATGCACCTAATTGCTAACTGGTGGTTACAATTAGTTAAACCAGTTAGTTAAGGCACCTCCTCTCATTACATATATTATTTAATGATTATTTATTATTATTTAATGATTTAGAGTCAACAAGGGCGCCTCCACCAACTTATGATGATCAGTTCAGCTTCAGTTAACCTCATCGGAGTTCATTGAAGTCATGGAGCAATAGCACTTGATGGTTGGCTTGCTATGACATGTCTTTGATCTTCTTCAGTTGAGATTTAGTCATTTATTGCACTCTGACTTCAGTTAGGGTTTTGTGAGTCAATTAGAGTTTTGGTCAAGTGGTTAACTGAGTGTGATTGAATGGCTAAGAGTTAGTTAAGCTAGACTCACTCATTGAATTCGAATTGTCTCCTTAGGTATTCGAATTCCTCATGGATTCAAGCTATTGCTTGACATTGGTATTGTAACTATTCATTGTTTATTGAATATACAGAGAGGAAACCATTATGGTTCCGATTAACACAATTTCATGAGTATTTGTTGATTATTCTTTGTTCCTAGATCAATGTGCAAGATTAATAGTCATAAGGAGAGAAAACTGTAGTATTGTGCCACATAGTGCAATATGCCCATAGTGCTTCCGGAAGTCTGTCAGCCCAATCTCTGTGATGGCTCCTGACTATTTTGGTCAGGATAGCTTCAATAACTTTATTGGTACTTTATACCTGGCCATTGTCCTGGGTATGGGAAGGTGAAGTTATCCCATGCTGAATATGGTATTTTTGTAGCAAAGCTTTAAATTTATGTGACACAAATTGCGGTCCTCCATCCGTGATCACTTCTTTGGGTATTCCAAAATGAGTAAATATTTCTCCATACAGGAAATCTATTACATCTTGGTCGTTGGCTTTCTCCAAAGACACAACTTCTACCCATTTTGTCATGTAGTTGGTGCAAACTAGAATGTAGGCTTTTTGTTTTGAATGAGGATTGGTAGGCCCAAAAAAATCTAAGGCCCATATGGCAAAAGGTTCCACCACCAACTGTGGTAGAAGAGGCATTTCGTCCAATCTGTTAGGTTGGCCCATTCTCTGACAGCTGTCACAATACTAGACATACTTCTTGGCATCCCTAAAAAATATTGGTCAACAATAACCATTCTCAGCACCTTATGAGCTATTCTCATGTCTTCAAAATGTCCCCCACATGGCTCATCATGACAGGCCTTCAAGATATGTAATACTTCATCCTCCCTTACACATCTCTGGATCTCAAGATTAGGACCTATGTAGAAAATATGACCATCTATCCAAAAATACCTAGAACTTTGTTGAATGATCTTCCTTTTCTCTCTTTTGACAAGTGTGTTGGAATCTTACATGAGCCAAGTAGTTAACAACATCTGCATACCAAGGGGAATGGGCTAAAAATGAAAACAAGTGCTCATCTAGGAAAGAATCTTCAACTGGTAAGCTGCCATCACTGCTAGTAAAACAAGATAAGTAATCACTGAACAACATTTTCTTTCCCAGGCCTGTCAACAATGGTAATATCGAACTCCTCTAATAGTAACAGCCACCTAGTTATCCTATCATTTGTAACTGGTTTGTTCATTAGATACTTGATGGCTGAGTGGTTAGTGTGTACAAAGGTGGGATATCCAGTGATGTAGTGTCTGAATTTCTTAATGGACTAAAAAATTGCTAAAATTTCCTTCTCTGTAATAGTATAATTAAGTTCAGCAGGGGCAAGTTTTTACTGATGTAATAAATTGCATATGGCACTTGACCATCCTGGTGACCTAACATTGCTCCAATGGCGGTGTCAGAGGCATCTGAAGAAATGTGGAAAGGCAGAGCCCAATTGGCCCCCCTTAAGATAGGAGTTGTAGACAGCCTCTTCTTAAGTTCAGTGAACACTGTCTGGTATGCATCATTCCAAATAAACTGTACATCCTTCGTCAATAGGGTAAACAAAGGAGAATCTATTTTGGAAAAATTCTCTATAAATCTTCTATAATAACCAGCATGCCCTAAAAAGCTACGTACCTATTTTTGTGTTCCAGGAGTGGGTATGTTTTCAATTACCCTAATTTTGGATGGATCTACCTGGATACCATCAGTAGAGATAAATTTCCCTAGCACTGCGCCCTCTCTCATCATCATGTGGCACTTCTCAGTGCTCAAATATATCTGGGTTTGCTCCTAGCGTGTTAAAACCATCTCTAAGTTTTTCAGTGCTTCTACAAAGTCACTGCCATAAGGGGTAAAATCATCCATGAAAATCTCCATACTATCATTAACCATTTCTAAAAAGATGCCAATCACATCTCTTTGAAAGGTGGCTGGTGCATTGCATAAACCAAAGGGAGTACCCTGTATGCAAAGGTACCCTAGGGGTAGGTGAAGGTGGTTTTGTCTTGGTCCTTAGGAGCAATATGGATTTGATTGTACCCGTTAAGCCCATCCAAAAAGGAGAAGAACTTCTTCCTAGACAAGGTATCAAGTACTTGGTCTATGAAAGATAGAGGAAAGTGGTTTTTCTGTGTTTCCTTGTTTAGCTCTTTGTAATCCACGCAGACTCTCCATTTACCATTATTCTTGGGTACTATCACAAGTGGAGAAACCCACTCACTATTTGAGATTGGTTATATAAACCATGCTTCCAAGAGTTTTTGAATTTCCTCCTTCATTATGTCACTAATATTGGGGTTCATCCTTCGTTGTGGATGGCACATAGGCCGAGAGTGGCTCTTGATATAAATGTGGTGGGTGTACAGATTAGAAGGGATACCCTTCATGTTTGTGTGCTCCCAGGAGAATGCTCCCTTATGCTTTTTCAAGAGAGTGATTAGGCATTCCTATTCATCAAGAGTAAGATTGGGATTGATATTCAGGGTTTTTCCTAGCTCTATCTCAACTGGAACACTTTTCAAATTTTTCAACACTGGAATTATGTGAGTGTCACTCACTAATGTCTCCTCTGTGATATTTTCTTGCTCTTCTTTACCTAGAGTACTATTCAGGAATTGATAAATTTGTTTGTTGACAGAAGTGGGCTCACTGATGAAATTATTAATTGCATTGTCCTCTGTTTCATCCTTAAAAGTCAAGGCCTTCCCTATCATTAACAGTGGCTGAACACCCTCCTCTTCCTCTAGCTCCATCCACAATGGAGTTTCAACTTCTAGAATAGGTCGAGCTAGAGGATATAGGGTAACATTCTTTGTTTTGGTCCCATCTGATATGGTCATAGACCCTGACCGACAGCTGATACAAGTGTCAGCTGTGGCCAACTAGGGTCTTACCAGAATCAGCGAGTGCCCCCATGCTGTGACTTGGGTTGTAAAACCAAGAAGTCAGCTAGGTATTTCCACGAATCAACTGAGACGATGAGTTCATCCAATATTCCCTTGGGTTTCATGGTGGACCTATTTTCCAGTTCTAAAATGGTAGGGGTTGGCCTGAGATTGGTGAGCCCAAGTTTTCGTATAGTTTCTATGGTCATGACATTAATAGATGCACCTAAATCTACCAGTACATTTGGTATCTGTGTGTTCCCTATATGCACAGTGACCGTGTTGATCCCAGCATCGTCATATTTGGCCAAGAGGGTTTTTCCCATTATCAATTTTAGATAATTTCCATATGACATGGACAATGGGAGGATCTTTGGGTTTTCTACTTGGTTTTCTTGTACATGGATCCTGAACAGTTCTGGCATAGATAGGTACATCATGAAGGGCCTGCAGTAGTGGAATTTTAACATAGAGGTTTTACAACTCTCTTAAGAGGTTAAATTAAGGTTGCTCCACTACCTTCTATAGTGTCAGTCTTTCAAGATATGGCGGTTCTCTAATCAGTTGTGTAAACTATGTGTCAATAGATGTTTCTCCTTGTGTTTTAGCCAGTGTCTTGGTAGGACTTTCAGCGTCCTCGATAATGGGGATCGCTGTGTTGGATGAGTACCGCTGATTCATCCTTTCTTCAGATGCAAAGGATGGAACATCCTAAATGACCAAAGGCTCCACTACCCTCCCTAATCGTAAGCGGATGTCATTATAAAGAACTAGAGTAATGGAGTAAGTGGGCATGTTAGCAATCTCAAACTAGTGGATTGCTTTATTGTTTGGGTTGGGGTTAGGTTGAGCAGGTAGCTGTGGTCGTATAGGCATATTGGGTGCAACATTTTTTTGGAGTTGTAGCTACGACTGCTGGTATTGCTGATATGGATGAGGGTATTGTTGAGGAGGGTATGGTTGATGAGGAAACTGTTGGTGTGGAAAATGTTGATGCGCAAATTGTTAAGGATATTGGCTATGGGAAAACTGGTTTCCTGGATGGAAGTTCCTCCACCTAGGAGACCAAGAATTTAGTTGGTTTGGTGGCTATGTCCAAGAGTTCCAGGAGTTGAATTTTTTCATAGGAGGTTGAGAAGGATGCCATTGATGGTTGGACTAAGATGAATGGAATTGTGTATTCATGTGATGCATATTATTCCAATTATTCATATTATTTGAAAATGGAAATGAGTCTGGAGTCATACCTTGGTTCTGAGGTTGCCAAGGCTTTTTCTGGGCAATGAAGTAGGTTTGTTCCACGTCTAGAGTTGATGGCTGCAGAACTACCTTCACTTGAGGTAGTGAGGGGCACTCATTTGTATCATGGTTTAGTTCACAGAGCTGACCCACTTCCACTTTTTCAAGTGGACACTCCTTCAGGGGATGTTTCTTCCTAAATTTGGGGCAGAATACACCGAGTGTTAGATCCTCTACTGCTTGTTTCTACTTTTCCCTCAGGACATCTATTTCTGAGGAGATGGGGCTCATCGTTTCTGTTTTAAAGTTCTCGAGAGGGTTTCCTATTTATGCTCAGGTAGCTCTTCCATTGGATGACTTCTGTGTTCTGTCGAAGACATCTCATTCTAATCTATCCCATTTTTTGTTCCTGGAAGATCCTCTGGAATACCTTTTGCACAATTCAACAATCTTTTCAAAGGATTCTTTTGAGATATTCCCCTTTCCTAGCAGGTTCAACATACCTAGGTAGTCTTCCCTAATCCTGTGAATTAGGATTATCTTGAGCACATCTAACCCCATATTAGTCTGTCCATCCCTCTACACATTGTATAAGAGCCTCTCAACAAAATATTCCAAGCTTTCTTCATCCCTTTGTACCATCTTGAACAGCTCTTCTCTTTTATCTTTGGTGTTGTAGTACTCCTGGTATTTCTCTAGGAACACCTGTTTCATTCGGTTCCAAGTGGTGACAGTTCCACCACCCAGGCACATGAACCAACGTAGCACATTATCCTTCAAATTAGAAGGGAAAAGTTTTAACTTATGCTCGCTGTAAGTGTAGTCATAGCTGCAACAGAGGATGTCAAACTCAAAGTGAAATTCATCCGGATCCTCTGTGGCTTTTCCATGAAAATGGGGTAATACTGATGGTGATATGTTTTTCATGGGGGCTAGTCCTTCTGGCTGTTGAATGGGGAACTAGAGTGTGGCGGCTATTCCCTTAGGCGAGGGATCATCGTCGTTGTGATGATTTCCCCCCATCACCTCGTCATGATATTTCAGCTCGCGTATGTTATTCATATTTTCTTCTTCTCTCTCATGCCTTGGTTCCTTCTTATTTTCCTGCTTCTTATGAAACCATGTCCACTCCTCCTTTGTCACCTCCTTCCCATTCATGTGATAAATCACGTCTTGATTAGCTGCTCCCATAGCACTAACTTTGTCTTCCTCTGCAGGGACACTTGAGGGTGTCGCAACTTCTCCTGTGTTCTCCACTATGGAAACTGATGCTTCCACCCTAAGAGTAACTAGGATTATTCTTATGGAGGACCCCTGATGGTGAGCTCCAGTAGTGGAATTGGTTCTGGAAACCATATCATCAATGAATGTTCTTCTTCCCAATGTTGGGTTTCTGCCATGACCTCGACCACCTGCAATGTTAGTATTCTGAGGAGTTCTGGGGGTTTTATGATTGTCACGATGCACTCGTCTTGTATTCATGCAACCCAAAACATGCAAACTTAAAAACTGAAGAAAAATGAATGGATGCAACTACTATGGTGTCTAATCATTACCTTCCCTGGCAGCGGCGCCAAAATGTTGGGCACTCTATATGCAGGTTAATTAAAGCCAACATACAGAATGTTCAATATAAATTGTCAACCTAGGGAAGTATTTTTATTGCAAAGATAATTTACACTTTTTATGTTTAAACACTAAGTAGCAGATGTTGTTGAATGAACTATCCTACCTATCTATTCATCCCAAATCTTCCCATGATTAACCTAATCTAAATTACCTTCCTAAGAATACAGAATTGTAATTACCTTCCTACAACTTTAATCTAGAAATGAAAGATTCAAGAAATAAACATCTAGACTTACTTTTGCAGAAAGTTAAATCCTAATTTACCAGGCCATATGAGGATCCATTATAACTATCTCGATTCAACTTAACCTAAGAATAAAAAATACAGAAATTGAACTCAACAATTATAACTATAAATGGAACGAATTATCAAAACTCAAGAAATGCAATAATTGAAAGAAACTAGGGATGAGCTTGGCTGTTACAGCTATCACACGAGTGCATAAGGAAATTAACCTATGCAGTCAATTGTCACACCAATTTGATGCAGCTTACAAGAAATGAAATTACTGATCATCCAAGGAAACACACAATGAATCATTACTGTTGCAGCTATTATAAAATAATGGGTCTACTATAACATCCACACCACACAGCAGAAAAGATAAACACCTAATTAACTCGGCAATATCTGTGGGAAGGCGAGCCCAGCCTTTGAACAGAGACGCCAGAGACTAACACAAGTTAAAACATAGAAATATGAAGAATCCTGGTCCTTGTATTAGATGATGGAATGAAAGTATAGGCTCTGTCCAACAATACGATCAATTATTTTCCAACCCTCGGTGGAAAATAATGTAAGTACAGGATGAGCCTATACTTTCATTCCAAGTGGCTAATGTTGGTTCCAAGTGGTGACAGTTCAACCACTTGGAACTATTCGGTTCCAAGTGGTGACAGTTCCACCACACAGGCACATGAACCAACAATACGATCAATTATTTTCCAACCCTAGACTCTGAATAGTTCCTAATATTTATACATCAATCTTCATAACTTCCACCCACTAATATCGGGAGGCCATGAAGATATACGATCTTCATCATACCCTATTACAATGCGTTGTTACAGTTGTGGGAGAAACATAAGTAGGGAATATAGGAAGTATATTGCATGAGTCAGTAATGAAGTAACAGAACCCATTTAAGAGATACTCTGTCAGTTGCAGCTACCCTTGAAAAATGGCACACTACTGACGTTGAGTCTGTCGCAGCCTTTCCTGTTGGAGCTTGCATGGAAGGAGGATATTTGATTGCATTTCACATGTAAAGATGGAGTCCATGGGTACAGCTGGAAATGGATGTTCATCTCTTCTAGAAACCACTCGGCCTGATACACCTGTATCCTTCACATCTTTAACTATCTTCATAAAATCTCAATTTGTTAGCATAATTCAAGAGGCAAAGCCCTATTTATAACAGTCATAAATATTAATAAAATAAAACAATAAGTAATCATACCTATAAGAAATCAGGGCTCAAATGAAGGAAGAACATCTGTTTGGTGCATAAAATGGAGTAAGGTAAGGCAAAAATGGTATGGTGAGTCTGGTCAGAAAGAGGTCATTTCTGGGCCCAACAAACATCACTAAGAAACATGCACCAGAAATGCAATACTTTTCTTTCAAGTTGTAGAGTAACATTGTTGTCCCTAATTTTGTAGACTTGGCTAGTCAGGTTGAAAGAGAGGTGTGGAATTATCCATTTTAAGGATTTCAAAGAAGGATTTAGTGATACGAGCATCATCCCCAACTAATTGTCCTAGAATGTATGAAACAAAATTATATCCATGGAACTCCTATGTTGTAATAATTCATCCGTACCAACATCTAATTCATTGCCTCCATTGCCAACATGTGAGGGACAAATATCACTATATGCATTCCTAATTGGTGAGGATGGATGCAATGGAAATTGAATAGGTGGTTGATTCAACCATGCTTGGTATGCTTCCTCTCCAAGTTGCGCTCTTTTTTTAGACTTATCTCGATTTGACATTGTACTGGGGTGAAACATAAGATGGTAGGAAGGTCGCTCATCATCGAAATCCTGATTTAAAAAATATTGAACATTACATTGATGATGTTAGTAAGAACAATGCAATTGGTTTGATCTATTATTAAACAAAACAATTATTACAAAATCACAAGAATAATTTATAATAGAAAATGATAATCTACAACCAATTTATAAAGAAAATGTTCAATTTGAGCTATAAATTAACCTCAATTCCACATTAAATATAAAAGTTTAAAATTGAGCAACACATTTTCAAATTCAATTTATAAATCAAATTAACAATTTATAAAAAATAATCTCAAACTGAGAAATACATTAACATGGATCCCATTGTAAATTGGAAAATACAATTAGTCAATGTTTTTTTGTCTTACACCCCAAGGGAATGTCTAAGGGTAATCCCAATGTGAGATAAATATGACGAGTGGTTGGTGGTCTACGAAATTTCTAGTTTATTAACAACTTGTCACCAGGAGACAAACTATGTATTGCATTTACAACAACAAATATTGACGCTTTTCATTTCATAAATAACTCCTATTCATTGAAGTGTTCCTCAAATGAACAATTTGCAGAAAATAAAGACCACCTAGAACTATTGAACCCTGCAGTATTCCCATGAGTGCATGGATGACCATCTATATATAACAAGTTCTTCTTGTTAACGTTTCCATAAACATAAAAATTCATGCACATGCTATAAATGGAAATGCTAGTTTTGTATTTAACAATATTTTTGTAATTAGACCGAAAATAGATAGGACTGGAAAATGGCATAAGTGATATCAATTGTTTGGGAGGAACAAGTACATGTGAAAGGATAAACAACCCAAGATTTGCAGCATCAATATTAGACTTTGAATCATAAAATGATTACCACAAAAGGAGAATTTGGTCCCAACATCAGGAACAGACAGCGAAGATGACCAAGTTCCATACAAAGAACGGTTGTAAGAAGTTTGATATGTACTTTGCAAATTCACAAGAAGGGATAAATCATCGCTACCCTCCAACAATTGGATGGACATCGATGTGTACTTGGAAAATTTTGCTATTAACTCATGCAACTTTTTGGATCTTCTAGTAGAGATGGGTTGGGTGACATTCAAATCATATTTGGATTTTCAATTCAGGATGAGACATAGTTATTTTGGCTTCCAACTTTTAAAAAAAAGAGCATAGGGAAGTGTTCTTGTGTGTCTTTTCTATATCACCTATTGGATTCTTTACTGCAATAGGAGGTATTAGACCATCAAAATTCGGTAATATAGCATTGGTGTAATGGGTGAGTGTAACACATCGAGGGTTCTCCTTCAATCCTTAATATTTTGAACAACCACAAACTACTAGGGTGTCATAAAAGAGTTTTAGCTCACGACGAATTGCGGTCAATGAACTAGGTTTGTGGCTTGAAGACAACATGTTACAATTTTCAGGGTAAAGCGACTGCTCATTTTCATCTATGAACTTCTTGTGATATCTTGATCCTGATCAGAGATTAGGAATTTTAAAACTAGTGGAATGTATTGTGCATCCGAACTCAAACCTGAATCAGGATCCCGCAATAAAGAATAAATTGATATTAAAATTCACATGGATAAGTAACATAAATTCAAATAAATAGTCAAAATATAAATAAAACCTAAAATTAATGGGGATGGAAAGGGATAACTCCTTGAACTTGGAACGTGATGGAATGATATGGAATCTGAAGAATTTTCCATTTGATACTACACATTTTTCTCCCTGCATTTGAGCCAAATGAACAATAAATATACATCTTTACAATCCTATTTTTTTTCAAGAACTATATTCCAATCTAGCTTCCAAAATAGTTTGGAAACCATTCTGTAAGAACAAGGAGAGCTTAAAAAATTGATATATACTATGAAATATTGTAATTGGTGTCATTAAATAATATAAGAAAATTTGAGATGAATATATAGTTTTAAGTGGAACCACAAAAACCAACATTAAAATTTTTTAGTGGTGTGTAAATTCCAATATACATGCACCAGTGCACTTAAAGAAACTAAATGCACCGGTGCTCAACAATGATAAAAACATCATGAAATAATATCTACAAAACCTTCCTTAGAAGAAAATATCTATACATTTAGTAGAGGATATTTATACATGCATTATACACAATTATTCAAACTGGTGGGTGTCATAAACACAACCTCACTAGTGCATTACATGTATACGTGCACTGATGAACGATATTTTTTTTCAACTCTTGGGACATCGGTGCATAACAACGATAAATGCACCATGAAATATCCTCTACAAAATATCCCACAATAGAAAAGATCTGCTACATTTGGTAGCATATATTTATACATACACTTTTACAACAATTTTCATATCAGTTCATTTCTTAAATACAAGTGGACTGGTGCACGTCATAAGTATACATGCATCGAGTGATCATATTTTTTTAAATTGCAGGATATCTAGGTTCTTTAAAGTAACACACTAGTGCATCATAAAAACAAGCACACCAAACTGTCAAAAGTTCAAAATTAATAAAAATTACACAAGCAATTTTTTCCCTAAATTGAAAAAAATGGAGACAATTTTAAGTTCGAAAAAAGAAATAAGAAAGTGTGTTTAAAAGAAAAAAACCTAAACATTATAACTTCATTCTTTTGCCTAAAATTTCGGGGGATAGCTTTGGAATAGGGACTTACGCAGAATGCCTTTAGAACAACTAGACTATTCTGAAGATAGAAATTTGTCAAGTATGGTGAATGAAACAAAACCCTGCATAGTAAAAATTTCATGTAAATATTATTGTTGATCTTATTATTTTATTTAGAAATTAAGTAGATTGAGAAGAAAAACTTCTTATGTTCCTTCAATGTTGCAAACCTTCTCTTCTCGATGCTTCTTTTCATTTGTTGTCTGCAAAAATTTACATTAGGAGTTAAATCCCTCTATTGTTTCGCAAAATTACAATTTCACCTTATAGGGATTTTAGATTTGTTGAATTTGTGAATATATATAAAAATATTAGGGAAATATGGGTTCATTATTTGGATTGAATCTGTAACCATGTCAACCCTCATTTTTTATTTTTTTAAATGAACGTGTCAAACTCGGTGCATTTGGTTTTCCAAAAAGCATCGGTGTTTTTATTGTTATGGTGCACCAGTAACAACATATTGCACAGTTTGTTTTTTATTTTTTTTGGTTTTCAGTTGTCCATTATAAGCGCGTTAATACAAAAATAGCATCGATGATGGAAGGAACTTCCGTTTTTTATTTCCATAAAATGATAAATATTTTTTGGTCATTCACGGTGCACTCTTGTTGGTATAATGCATCGGGTGTCTATATTGTTGAAATGCACTGGTTTGTCTATGTGTATACATGCATCGGTGTGTCTATGTCTATATACACACCGATGCTTTTAAAATGCACCGATTTTAGAATTGTTTTCTATTTTGAAGTTCTGTAATTTATTTGGATAATATATTGATAGCTTATGTATTTAATGGTTTAGGATGTTTATTGATAAAAATGCATGGTATGAGTTCAATGAAAAAAACTTTAGTCAATGTGATGGAACCACTTCTAGGATTACAAAGAAGGAAAGTGGTTCTAATTAATTTATGTATTTAAATTAATTTATTTGAATTATTTGTAAATTTCACTATATATATTCATTAATGCGTGAAATGCAGATCCTAAAAATGAGGAAGCTCGATAAGATTCTTAACAATCTAATTCTGGAAGAGCATAAAATGTTGATGGAAAGGTTGCACAGGGACGAATCAAGTGAATAAAAAATAAGTCAATATGAATTATTTCTGTAAATTTAAGTAATAATGTAGTTATGGTTATTCACTAATATGTTTGAAATAAACTAATACACATATGTTGAATGTTATGCATTGACTGACAACAACAGAAGTCAATGTCATCATAATAATAAAAAAGTTATGGAACATGCAAATGATGATCAATTGGTCTTTAGCTCATTTGGAGTGGTGTTGGAAGTTAATAGAAGGGGCGAATTTTTTTATAATACTATGAGGGATATAGTGGAAAGAACGTACATATGTAATTTTCACTTACATTACAGAAAACAATCAAATGATTAGAAAAATTAGATCATATGTAAAGTACAAGAGGCATTCCCAGAGAAATAGTCAATGAGACCTGTCAGACTTGAAATATAAAAAATAGAAAACAAAAATAAAGAATCATTGAAAAGGTAATATTGCTAAACATGTTTATGTAGAATATGTATTTATAACTAGTACAAAGAATGATTCCTTCAATAATTTTAATTCTTCTATATAATTGATTTTTCATATCAACAGAAAAATTGTTTAATGCAACCATTTTACAATTCCAGGAAGATTACAAAAATATCAAACAATGAACAAGGTGATATGTGAAATTTGTCAGTAGGGGTGTCCAAAAAATTATACAAGGAGATGGTCAAGGAAATAGACATAATTGCATCGCAAGAAAAGCCATCTCAATAACAACGTGCTTCAAATGTATGAAATCGTTTATTCTTAGGATTGTGTAAATATCATTAATTATTCATTTTTTATTGTTTTGTTAATGCAGAAAAGAAAACAAAATGGAATTAAATTAGCACACAATACAAGACACCAAGGAAGAAAGAGGTTGATAGCAAACTTTGTGAGTATTTGTGATTTCCTTATAAGAAATTAATATTCCGTAGTGGTTGTGATTTGTATATTTGATTTTTTTTGTTTTCACAACCAATCCCTAGATGTCTTCAAACAGGGGTTAACATACAAAGAGGAACCATAATATGAATTTATTGACATTAGGTTAAGCAAGGGTTGTGATTATATGTTGCCGTATCAA
Organism: Pseudotsuga menziesii; assembly: GCA_001517045.1. Taxonomy (NCBI): domain Eukaryota; kingdom Viridiplantae; phylum Streptophyta; class Pinopsida; order Pinales; family Pinaceae; genus Pseudotsuga; species Pseudotsuga menziesii. The sequence goes on along the minus strand of LPNX011179996.1, from coordinate 8,231 downwards.
AAATTAATTGTAGATTTTGTAAGTATCTATATTGTTTTACTTCTCTCATTTTGCATAGAACTTCTAGGAAACAAAGTATGGAGTGGATCCAACATAATACTTGTTGATGGAAGGAATGAGATATGGTTTTGAAAGAATTTTTATCATTCATGACTCAATTATTACTATGCAGATATGTTGGTTTTCAAATTACATTCATATATACAATCTATTTTATTTTGCATTATTCTTGGCAATGTAGATACACTTAGTGCACTTTATTTTTATGTTTGTAGATGCTAGTTGAAGAAGAGGAAAACAAGCGAGCCAGTGAATAAAAAAATCATCCAATTAACCCAATTGATGTAAGTGGCTTGAGTACCAATAACAATTCTAGCGAAGAATGATTATCCATATTTAATTTTGATGTTAATGCAAGTTGTTGTGTATTTTGAAATAGTGTTCTATGAAAATCAGACATTTTGTATAATAATGTACTGGACATACTGTCTAAATTGAAAAACCATGGGTTACCAATAAGTGTAACAATTATATGCATGTTGACATTTTGATTATTGTTATCTCTATGTGTCCGGTTTTGTATGACAAAGGAAATGTTATTGATGTATAATAAAATAAACGTTTTTATTCAGTTGTTTTCCTCAATGTTATTGTCAAATGTTACATGTGAAACTGTACATTGGTAATTAAATGCATGGATGACTAAATATTACAATCGATGTTTGCATCTATGATATTTCAATTTCAAATAAATAATGTAATTAAAAAAAATATATAATATATATATATATATTTCACCACAATGTCAGTAGTCATTGTTCAAAGAATCATATGTAGTGCTTTTAATAATTAATGTTTCTCTGCTGTGCTTCCCTTGACACTAATAAAACTCACAAATGTAATCATTGAAATTGATATATTTGGATGCAATGTCAGTAACCACCGTTTGAAGAATCATATTCAATGCTTTTGGTAATTGATGACACACCGGTATGTCTACCATAATTAGGAGCATTGGCGCATCTACCCTATTTAGGCACATCGATGCTCCCTAACAACTTACATGCATTGATGTAGTTCTGTTAATTAAACACGCAATTGAATTTTAAGATAAAGATTATCACTTGCTAAATGATTTCACTGATGTGTATCATTGGTTTATACACACCATTGCATATCATTAGTTTATAGGAACTGGTGTGTATCATTGTTTACTACGCATCGGTGCACTCATATCAAATGACCCACCGACAAAATCTAAAAAATAAATTTTGTGTAGTGCGTACGATGTGTTAATCGTAAAGATGAGGTTGTTATGTAAAAAAGAACTGATGCATATATTCGATACATCAGAACCAGTACGGTGTTTAATTTTCTTTCTCTAGTGTCGTTTATCTTTGAATGCACCTGTTGGAGGAGCTAGTCGGTAAGCCGACTAGAACAATAAACCAACTAAGTTGATCAACCGACTAATTAGAGATTAGGTCAGCCACGTAGGGTCGTGTTGGTTAACTGAACTGACATGTAGTTATTTGTAACTGTTTTTTCAATCATATATATTAGGTTGTTGAGCCAGATAAGAACTCGATTCAGTTCTTTGTATTGTATGGACCCTTTCACTATAATATAATCTGTTACTCTACCTATGTTCTTGTCTCTTGTCTCTGTTGTATTTGTATGATTTTAATGTGTATTATTGGTAACTCTATGTGATCTGTGAGATTACAACATTGGTTCCGTTGCCAGTAGTACATATCTGAGATGAATACAAGCAGATGATATCAGAACAAGAGATTAAGGACTGGTGGGAAGGTAAGGTAGCAAACTATTTGCATAATTACACATGGAGAAATAAATTAACGACTGCTCAAGAAAAATAAAGGTTCTTTACTGAAACCCATGAGAAGTTTGTAGAATCGGTACCCTAGCTCTTGAAGAAACTTCTGGATGAAAAAGCCGGAAGTGACTAAGGAACAACAGCTACTAGAGAAATTGATTTGAGGTGGAAGGACAAACTTATCAAAGTGGTTTGAAAAGATCATCGATGAATTGTGCAAGGAGCAAGCTATAGAGGAAATAACTTCGGTAGAAGCCGTTCAAAATAAATTCTATACAGACCTGACCAAGCAATTCCTGTGTTCCTTACCGACCTTGTTGTTCAAGTTCCTGATAGAAAAATGAGTGGTTCATATTGTCTAACCTTGTCCATTACTACGCGAACCACCACAAAATACTAACTGGGCGCAGAAACAAAATAAGTGGGAGAAATTCATTACTGAAAGGGAGTGGGAATATTTCCTAAGCAAGTAAACAAAATTATTCGAGCTTTCTAAAGCGTCAGGTAGGCTATGGGGGGGTATCTGGTCATATGTCGGGGTAAAGTGGAGAGGATTCTATTCTACTAAAAAGAGATACCATCACCAGCGATGAAAAGTTGGCCTAAAAAGGAAATCGAATGGACAGTGTCACACAAAGGTATGGCGGATTTACAGAAAATAGAGAGAGAGAAGAGGCTGCAAAGAAGGGAAGAAAGAAGAGAAAGAGCTATAGCACTGCAAATAGGAATGAATACTAGGGTGGCATACCAAGAGAGAAATCCACCAAAGTCGGGTCATGACCGACAAGAAGAAGGCGTGGAAGAAGAAGTGTCACCTATGGAAGAAGATTTTTGGATAGAGTAGTGATAATCTCTCCAAATAGAAGTTCCCCAGGAGGTAAGATCTCTATCTCTAATGAATTTGAGTACCAGGATACAAGCCATTGTCAAAGAGGACCTCAGACTAACAGTTGGTGAGTTTGGTATATGGAGCCTACTAGACGAAGAGATAAACAATGATAATCATCTACTTATCCGTCGACCAGAAGAAGGAAATTGGGTCATGCTTCAAGCATACCCCTCCAACTGAAGTATCCACTTACTTTACCCAACACATGAAGGAGCACCCCCCTTGCCAAATACATCTTTGGATTATACAGAAAAATTGGACCTGCAGACAAACAATTGCAGTTGGACATCAATAGGATAAGCCGACCCCAACCGACTGCTTGTCGGAGAAGAAACGACAAATAAAACAACCGACGAAAACGAGAGTTCTATCGACAACATCTCTGCATAAAAAGATAAACAAAACATCCCACTACCCCCACCACCACTACCACCTCTTGAAGAGGACAGAAATAGCTAATCCGACATGGGTCACAGGTCAGCACATATTCCTCTATATGAGGGAAATGGGGACCCTATATGACATTGTTTCATCTGCGAGTCGACATGGGAGGCCAACCAGGTTACAGCAGAAGATAGACAGATGGCACAGTTCGCTGGCGCATTGAGGAAAAGAGCTCTAACTTGGTATATGACCTTTTTAGAGAGAACCCCTAATGCATCCAAAGCAGAAATTAAAGTGCAATTTCTATCATTTTTTAAAACTCCATATGCTAAACATCTGGAAGCCAGGAAATTGAAAACAACATCAGAAAAACTAGGAGAATCTGTCCACGACTATGACAAACGTTGGAAATACCTCCTCAGCTAATTGGATTATGTAATTGATGAGCAACTGTTAATCCAGTGGTTTCTTGTAGGTCTATCCCAGAATATTCATCGGCACATAATTCTGGAGACGTTCAAAACATATGAAGAAGCGCTTACTAAATCCTTACAAGTAGATATGGATGAAGACTTTCCAACATTCCCCACAAATAATAGACTGGAAGAATAGCTCAAGATCGTGTAGAAATATTTAAAAGAGCTAAACCTTAAGAGTCAAGAAATCTGGTGCATGAAATGCTCAACGACGTGACATTCAAAAGATAACTGTAGACGGAATATCAGCCGACAGGACGTTTTATTTGTGCAAACAAAGTGTTTTTGTGACATTTGCCAAGAACACGGAGAACACACGACGAAATATTGCTCGTTTAACATTAAAAATGGTAAAGCATCTTAGTGTGTTATACGTGAAAAAAAGAATCAAGCCACGACTGACTGCCACCTAAACCTAAAAAATCAACAAAACTACCACGTAGTCTACCAGACTAATGCAATCACGCAGAACAATGAGCAATGAAACAATGTGCAAAATGATCAGAATAATCAAAGGTACGAAGGTAGTCGATATGAGCGACGGTTTGACAACTGACGTGGAGGATATGGAGGGCGATGTCGATTCTCTGGGAATCACGACAATCGACCACGTCGGCCCATCCAATGTTTCACATGCTATAAAGAATGTCACCGTCATGCAGACTATCCATACAAGGACAAAACTGGCTTAAAATTCTATACTAGTTGTGGAGTAGGGGATCACTCATTAGAGGATTGCCCTACTATGCTTGAAAAAATAAATAAAAAGAAAAATGTTAATGTCTTGCCGTGCGTACAAAAATATGATATTATCAATACAAAGAACTTGCATATCGTAACCCGACAAGGGACAAAACCTGGGAATGATAACCCACGAATAAGCAAAATAAAAGAAAAGAATGATTATCCTGATCCAGTTAAACAGAAACAACTGTATAAAGATGCAACAAATGTATTTAGAGAATTTGCTCGACAGGAAGAAGAGGACGATAATTGACAAGACATAGTAAAAGAGTTAATACACTTAGTACAAAAAGATAAAACAATATCTCAATTCATCGACTTATTATATAAAATAAAACACAACAATAACACCGAAAAACAAACAAAGAATATCTACATCGTAAACCAAAAAGATAAAAGTGATGCTGACCCACTTGTCGACCTAGAAATTGAAGGATACGATGTCCTACAAGTTGTGCTCGACTTCGGATCACAGGTAAATATTATGACTCGAGACACTTGGGAACAATTGGGTAGACCTCGACTATACGAGTCGGGCATATACCTGAAGTTAGCCGACCAAGGCCTAATTGAACCTATTAGAGTATGGAGAAATGTCGACACAACAGTAAAAGGAATATCGACCAAAGTCAACTTTGAAATTATTGACCCTAAGGAAGGATCCAGCTCCTTCCCAGCGTTAGTAGGTCGACCATGGGGAATAAAAATGAAAGCATCAATTTCCTTAGACAAAGAAAGAATAAAACTAAAAGAAAATGGAAAAAAAAGGTCATTGTACCTATTCATCCATCCCAAGGAGAACCTTGGACAGAACCGATTGATGAAGAAGTTGACATCCAACAACTATAACAGATACAGAATAATGAAGATTACACAGAACCTAATGTCTATGGTGAACTTTACTTAGGAAACCAAGATTCAGTAGGATACAATTCTGACACAGAACTATATGTTTGGGAAGTTGAGAACTACGAAACACAAGCAAGAGGCTGCTGGACTATTCAAAAAGTGTAGAAAAAACCAGTCCAACAGTGTTTCTTGGTGTCCACCATCCCAAAAATATTTGAAAAGAAAAATAGGGAATATCCTACCCTAAAACCAACAAATATAAATAGTACACAAATACCAAGGTAAAAAGAAAGAGAATCACTAGTCATGCATATAGAACAAGTATCCAGAAACATTGGTGAACATGGCAGACTACAAAGCTTAGTGGAAACTTTTACAGCACAAGCTACTAGATGGTGGGATACCCATCAATCAAGACTAGAGACATGGACAACGGCTTCAAATTTCTTCATAGAAATATTTGGAGGAAAAAAGTTAACCAATCAAGCCCAAATACCTATGTTCATCCAAGGGCAGGATCCAGAAAACCACATAAAAACATGTGAAAAAGAATGGAAAAGACTTGGGTATAAGGATGGACATACATGGCCACACCTGTTTCCATCAACGCTATCCGAATTACCAAAGAAATGGTACAAAATGGAAGAAGCTCGAGGTGAAACATTCCTATGGCATGAAATCAAAGAGAATTTTATCAAAGATTTCAAGTTTATATCACAAGATGAGAATTTGGTCGAAACAGCAAAATAGATCAAAGCATTTATACAACCGACAGAAAACAAAACCCTAAAATACAGATGACTGACAATAAACTGCAATAATATACAAACCGGGACAATACCACAGTCAACAAGACTACAGATGGAAAACATAAATCCGGAAGGAAAAATCTTTAGATGGAAATCAAACCATGTCGAAATAAAAAAACCAATTTGCACAGTGCTCAAAGTCGAGACAACCGACAAATAAGATATCGATCGAATGACTGCAATAGACTTTCCTGCCACATTTTCACAGTTTAAGGAAGGGAGCCGACCAATCAATGAAGCCAAAGCACCAGAATGGCTAGATGCTAAAGTCAAAACTAAAGAATTCAACATCTCAAGTGATGACCGACCAAAAATGGCTAAAATTGGAGACTACTGGAATGAAGAACAAATGACAGAAATAGTGAACTTATTAAAAGAGTTTCAGGATTTATTTGCCAGATATTACAAAGATATCAAAGGTTTATTCCATGAAATGGGTGAAATGAAGATCAACATTAAACCTGATATACAACCTGTAAAGAAAAGACAATATAAACTAGCTCATAAATACAAAGAGATAGTCAAGAAGGAGATTGATAACATGCTCGCAGCAGGTATTATCTATTCTATTGACCAATCGGAATGGGAAAGTCCAATGGTTGTTCAACCAAAGAAACACGATCCAACCAAGCTAAGGATTTATGTCGACTTCAGAGAGCTAAATAAAGTTACATTAACAGACCCATTTCCAACTCCTTATGCAGATGAAATCTTAAATGAGGTAGCAGGACATGAATGCTACTCGTTTACAGATGGATTCTCAGTTTATAACCAAGTACCAATATCCAAAGAAGATCAGAAAAAGACAACATTCGTATGTGAATTTGGCTCATTTTCTTACAGGGTTATGCCTTTTGGACTAAAAAGCGCACCTACAGTATTTTCCAGAATTGTGGTCAAAATATTTCAAGAATATATTTACAAAACAATGGCAGTATACTTTGATGATTGGGGAATATACTCTATGTTAAAAGATCACTGCAAATGGCTAAGGCTTATGTTGGAACGATGTCGACAAATCCAGCTATCTTTGAACATCAAGAAGTGCATATTTCTGACCCCCATATTGGATATTGTTAGGATGCATTGTCTGCAAAGAAGGCTTTAAGGTCAACTTCGCAAAAATAAAAATTATCCTTGACTTAAAACCACTAGTGAACCCGAAACAAGTCAGGGTATTACTTGGTCATACAGGATATTACAGAAAATTCATAAGATACTATTTAGACATGACCTACCCACACTACTACATTTCGACCAAAAATCCGACGGCCGTCATGTCAGATTTTCGACACTTTCCTGTCGCATGTACGACACTTTGGTTTTTTTTGAAGCGTCGGAAACTTGTCGTCGGTTAGGCGACACTTAAATAACCATCGCTTAAGCGACACTTAAGTAACCGTCGCTTGAATGTAAAGCGTTGCTTCAGCGATGGAATGTTTTCGACGGTAGCAAATGTTTTTGAGAAAATAACCTTTATAACCGTCGCTTAAGCGACGAATATCAACTAAAAGCGTCGGAAAATCGACACATAGTACCATCGGAAAAGAGACACATATTAAAATCAACGTCGGAAAAGCGACAGTAGTCTAGAAAAGGCGTCGGAAAAGCGACAGCAGCAACCGTCGCTTAAGCGACGCTTGTGGAAATTTTTTTAAAAAAAATTAAATTTTTTTTTGCTAATTCTCAGAACATACAACGCAAGATCTAGATGAGATTACCCTTAAAAAAATTGAGTTTAGATCAGCTTCGAAACTAACAACACTGAAAATCGGATATCATGGCCATGGACATCAGTATTTCATCTCCTGTACTCAGCCCTCAGTGTGCTTTTTGCAGTTCCAGCTCTGATGGCGAAGGAATTGCAACCTGGATTGATGACAATGATGCCAGAAACATTTCTAAATACTTGTGGAACTCAGAATCAAAGCTCGGATGAACTCAGAATGTATAAATTCAAGGTGGTTATATGCATGAGAGACCCGGGCCATGATTGGACACGGTGCCCTTTTGCTCACAGGGGAGAAAGGGCTAGAAGAAGGCACCCGAGCCTGTACTGTGGAGAAACTTGTGTCGATTACAAGAAAGGATATTGCAAGAACGGCTTAACCTGTGAATTTTCTCATGGTTGGTTTGAGATCTGGCTGCATCCTCATAGATACAGAACAAAGCATTGTAAACATGGTGTGAATTGTAATAGAAGAGTCTGTCTTTTTGCGCGTGGAGATGAAGAAATCCGTTTT
>LPNX011179979.1:975831-994944 GCA_001517045.1 Pseudotsuga menziesii | reverse complement strand
ATCTTTATTCCTTCAGCAGATACAATGTGGCCTAACAGCTTGCCTTCTGTCAATGCAAAGTGAGATTTTTTAGGATTTAGTGATAGACCAAACTTCCTGCATTTGATGAAAATTTGTCTTAAGTGTTTAAGATGATCTTCATTGGATTTAGAAAAGACTGTAATATCATCCTGATATATCACTGCAAATTTTTCATTTTCCCCTACAAAAGCTATATCCATAGCTCTCTGAAAGGTGGCACCTGCATTCATGAGCCCAAAAGGCATTTTATCATACATAAAGGTTCCCCATGGCGTGGTGAAGGCTGTTTTCTCTCGGTCCTCTGGCTGAACTGCAATCTGGCTGTAGCCAGAAAATCGATCAATCATCGAAATCCTGTGTGCACCAACTACTCTTTGTAAAATCTGATCTATCTTTGGCAATGAATAATTATCTTTGAGACATGATTTATTCAGATTACGGAAGTCTACACATAGTCTTATTTCTCCATTTTTCTTCCATACAGGGACTAAATTAGCAACCCAAGATGAATATCTCAAAGGCACAATGATTTTTGCGTCTAATAGTTTTTTAACCTCTTTCTCAATCACAGGCAGCAGTGCTGGATTTAACCTTCTAAGTTTCTGCTTAAAAGGTTTAGTGTTTGGCTTCAACGGGATCTTATGCTGAATTATACTGGTGTCATATGTTCTTAAATCCTGGTATGACCAGGCAAAGATGTCCTTATATTCTTTCAGCAAAGCCAGATATTTTCCTCTTTCATCATTTGACAACAATTTTGACAGTTTTATCATTTGAGGCTGCTTTTCTGAACCAATGTTATATTCAATAACATTTTCTTCAGTGGTTTGTAAGGTGGGTTTCATCAAAGTATCATCCTTGGAAAACAGTCTCTCTAAAGGAACCAATCCTTTTGGAATAAAATTCCCCTTTAATTCTACAATCTTATGCTCAGCAATTGAATTATTTATGCATGGTTCATTTTCTGCCCATTCTGAATCATGTTCCTGCTCAACAATATCATCTGAAAACTCTCCAACTAGTTCCAAAAATTCTTTTATTTCAAGGTCATCATTAAATACCTTCCAATGTTTAATGTTATCAGGGACAGCAGGTCTGTATCTAACATCTATTGGTTATTTAAGATGAGTGACCTTTGGCACTTTGAAGTAAGCTGCTGCTAAAGCTAAAGAATCAGCTGTTTCATTGTACTCTCTCGGGACAAAGGTGATATTAAAGGCTATAAAACAATTTTCAATTAAATCCCAGACTTCATTCCTATAGACTTTTAATAACTGTTGTTTTACCTGGTACACCCTCTTCACTTGCTGGATTATTAATTCGGAGTCGCCAAACATAGCAAGCTCCTTAATGCCCAAATATTTTGCTGCCCTTAATCCAAGGATTAGAGCCTCATATTCAGCAGTATTATTCGTTGTTTTAAACTCCAATTTAAACATAAGAGAGATAGCCTCATCTCCGGCTGAAATCAATAACACTCCAGCTCCTGCCCCTTCCTTACTTGAAGCCCCATCGAAGTACATTTGCCACAAACCATCAGGTTCCTCTCTCTGTACCTGAATTTTGATATCCTTTTCTACCTTCAAAACACCTTCAGATTCATCATTCAATTGCAGCATACAAGAACCCAAGTTCTCATCAACTGAATAAATAGGGTGATTGTTAGGATGTCTACTGTCACTTACAAGGTATGCCATTTGCACTTCCCTGTACAATCTTCTGAATTCACCACCAAAGACTGGAATTGTAGCGTACGAGAGATCCATCTGCAAAGTCCCTCCTACCTTTTTTGCCCATGATCTGGATAACAGCATGCCAATCTTAGGAGATATATCTGCAACCACAATGTCCATCAATATACTTTTCATAGGTACCTGTGTTAGACTCACAACCAAATCCTTAATCACCCCAATACATTTGACTGCCCTGGAGTCAAATGCATATAAATCATGATATGGCTTTGTTACACTTAATCCTAAAGCTTCCATGACTGCTTTAGGCATAAGGTTGTGTGAAGCTCCAGAATCCAGTAAACAGTTATGCAACAATTGATCATGTACAGAAAAAGTCACATAGAATGGTGGAGGATATTCTGAATTATCATCTGGTTGATCAAAAATTTTGGAACCTACAATGATAGTGGGATTTTCATCTTGTAGATTAATCTCATCAGAAGGAAGCTGACTAGGATTCACTGCATTGCTAAAAGCTTTGAAGGTTGCTTCTCTGTAAATTTTACTTTTAATCAGCTCAGTCAAAGGCACAGGGATATTTACCTTGCTAATTTCATGTTCAAAATTAAAACCACCAATAGATTTAGTAATCTCTTCTGGATTCACATCTTCATCCTTTTTCTGTTTTTGATTTGCAGGCAAATTTTGTTTTAAAGAAGAAGCCTTCACCAGCTTCTTAGTTTGTGCTGCAGGTTTTACACCTGACCTCAAACCATATGATTTCTGTGGTAATTGCTGACAAACCTCTGGCATGGACATTTGATAATCATCCTCCTCATACTGATCTAAACCTGTAGCATACTGATAATCAGCTTTAGTTAAAAAATGTAAAGGAGCATTATCATCAATCTGACTAATATTCTGTTCTTCATCTTCCATGTCATCTAACTCACCTTCATCAAATTCATATGACTCTTCTCCTCTAACATTATTGTTTTGAAAAGGTGGCTGGATTTTTTGTTCTTCGTTTTCTTGTCTCTCCCTCTGTATATCAGTATTTCTTCTTTCTCTTGGGAAAAATCTGGGGGCAAATGGTCTTCTGAATGGATTTGGAGTTCTCTCATTATCAGGGATGGCTCTATTTTGATTTATGTTTCTATTTCCCACCTCCAATGTGTCAATTTTTTCAGACAAATGTTTTAAGAGTTTACCCATTTCATCAATTCTGCCCTCTGATGACCTTCCTACCTGTTTAGATGTACTGACTGCTTTCTTCCCTTTCCTGTCCATACTTTGGTGTTCTATCTCATCTTTTAATCTATTGGATGCCAAAATATTTGATTCAACTTCTAAGGCTGCATTTTGGATGTTTTGCAATGAATCTGACTTTCTTTCCCTCAACAGCAAAGAAAAATCAGAACTGAATGAATTTGCATAAGATAGCATTGCTGATATCTCAGCAGGTTTGATTTGAGCTGGGATCTTGCTATATACCTTATTAAATCTTTTATTGAATTCTCCAACAGTTTCATCCTTTTTTCTTCTTAAAGACTCAAACTCTGTTTGGTAATACATGAAATCCTTCGTGTCCCCCCAGTGTTTCAGAAATACTTCTTCTAAGGCATCAATTCCATCTATGGAGTTTGCTGGTAAATTCCGAAACCATGTTCTAACCTCACCTTCTAAACTTTGAACAAATAATCTCATCCACACATCAGCATGTTCATAATTTTGATTATCTGTAAAGGCTACAAACATAGCCCAGTGTTGTTCTGCAGTAACATCTCCATGGGCATCATATCTTGGCATGTATTTCTGATAATCTTCCCCTGGGAGAGCATTAAGGGCCTGAGGCAAAACAAGGGGAGCATATCTGGCTGCTATCATAGTAGCCATTCGATTTGGTGGTGGCTGGGCCATTTTAGGGTTTGGATTCAATTGAACACCACTTGACTGCTGTGATGAGGAGGAAAAAATACTAGGACTTGGTTGATTTGCTGAGAAAGTCTTAAGCAAATGGGTCTGGATTGAAGGAGTTTTCAATGCTTCAAGTTTGACTTGTTCTGGTATTAAAGGATTTGTAAAGACCTGCAACTTTTCAAATTTCAAAGGAGTAGATAAGAAATCTGACTCCTCACTTCCTTTTCCTGACTGTGTATTGCTAGAAGGAGTAGGAAAAGGTGTAGCTTCAGGGATCTCTAAAGTTTCTAGTATTTTAAATTTCTCTGATGAAGTAGAAACCAGATTTCTCCTAGTTTCTCTTAATAACCCCTCAGGATCTGAGACTCCTGGATTTAAAGGGGATGAGGGATTTCCTCGAGTCCCAATCTTCCTTGAAGCCACTGTAACTGCTCAAAAGGTGATTGAATGTAGTCTAAACCAAGATTTACTGATTCTATTCACCCTACACAATCAGTCTTAAAATATTGTTCACCCAGGGAAGATCCTTTTCCTTTATCCGTCCCCGGCAACGGCGCCAGAAGATGTTATCCCTAAAGTTGGACCTAGACTACAACGGATCCAAGCTTAGGAAATCTTATATTGACAATGACTAAATCAAATGAAAACAAATCAGGAAGACAAACTGGTATAAAACTTAAGGCTAGTTTATCTTTACAGTATTACAATGTACTAGGTTGGTATCATATGTTTATACAGTTTTCAGGTATGAGATCACAATATCAAAGATATATGCAACCAATATATGTAACAGAAAACTAAATACAAGTATTTACAAAGACAACAAAGTGTATATCAGGCCGGTAAAACCATGAGGGCAGCAAGAAAAATCATATAGATAATATAGCATAAACATACAGAACAGCATCAATAACAGAGGTTCTATGATCCTGATAATATAAAATGAAACTGTGACTGTGTATGAACCATAAAGATAACTATTTCTTCTGATAAGAATTAGACACTGGAATATGAGTGACCAACACCTAAAATAATTACCATAGGAAACAGTTTATAAAGTACAGGGACAAATCATTAATATATTTCATTCAAAGCTAAAACCTGTTGAAGCTGTAAAGATCTTATGCTATACAAAGCTGTGCAATTCCTCCAGCATTATCCCAAAATCTGCCAACCTCTGCAGTCCCCTGCGCTCTCCTCAAAGGAAGAACTCTGCCCAGTCGAGACCTCTCCTCCCTTCAAGCTCTCAGATTTACACTGACTAAATAGTTTTTAGAAACAAAACAGATTTGTTTTAGATCCTACATTGTTGCTAACTGATCCTAAGATCTTGCTATGAATCATCCCTCAAGTTCTCAAATGTGTACAACTGGAAAATAACCCATGATTCCAGAACTTCATTAGCTGACCAGACTTCTTATTGATATGCTTTTGCCTTATCGCTCCCCCTATAGGTGGCAGCCTCAACCAATTCATATCCAGCTCCAGGATAGCGAGCCCGTAATAGCATTGGGGACAAAGTCGTCCTTTGGATCCTGAAGTTTGGGCTCTGCCCTAGCAGCAATTACAGTCATCAACAGAACCTTAAATACAGATCTCTCTGCCATGAGTTGTGTCTTTGTCTTCACCCCAAAGTCGACCTTCAAATTCAATGTTTCAGTTCTGCGCCTCGATGGATCAACGGATGACATCAGCATCGTGCTCAAATGTCCCGGAGTAACTCCTTCACCTGCAATATTTCCCTTTAGATTCAGAACTGATGACAAGCATACACGCAGGAGCTTGAGAGCATGCCTCCTGTAAAATGCATCCACGCCAGAGCTATTTTGCATGACAGTTGCTTACAGGAATTGTATCAAAATACTTGATCTTGAGTTCAGTCACCCGATCATTCTCGTGCTCTAAAGTAACTTTGAAGATGTCCCCATACTCAGTTTGCAACAAGAAAAAGAACATGGCCTTCTGTCTATGGGTTGCAGTAGAGACTATCAAGACGCCTCGCTCAGCCGGTAAATATGCTCTGCGTGGAATGACTGCACAAACATTTGGATGGCCCTGATTCTTATAAATCACAAAATTCTCAGCGCACACAAGAACGCCACTGGGACCATTTCCACCCCCTGGCACCGTAACCAGCAAATTCGCACCATTGTCAATAGGCCCAGACCACCTGCGCGCAACATGGTTAAGCCCAAGATCGAGTTCGTAAAAGGTAAGATGCTTCTGTGCTTCATTCGCTGCTTGACCAGTGGAATCCTGGTCAGCTTCGGAATAATCAAGCTCTATTGCAGCAAAAACAGGGTTATCGAAACCACAATCAACCCCTGCTATTGAATACACTATCGTGTGAGACTTGTGGGCTTCCAACGGAGATGAAATGGTGAGTCTAGCAACATTGTCTCGGTTGAGAACATAAACAAGTTTCTGCTTCTCGCAAGCCCCAATCATCACGGCTCGACCCTTGGGATCCACTGCCAAATACTGCCCTGGGACTATTCTCCTGCATCCCGACTTGCCGAATGTCTCCTGATGAACCTTCTCGAACATGGTATTCGAGTATGGCAATCCGTCCGGAATCAGATCCGACCACCATGTAATCCTTTTCGATGATGACAGCTTGCATTCAAACAGAGTTAACTTCTTCAACCTTTTGTAATCTAATGAGCGCATTCTGTATTGCAGATAAATGAAGGGGGTATGAGTACAAAATAATTGATGGAAAGTTTGTCTTTCAGCAAAGTCCTCACATTGGTTAGTCAAAAGCAAGACCTTGAGCTTGCCAGTCTTGTAGATGAAAGAAAATACAAGATTTATTACACCACACCAGCAGGAAGGCGCACCACCAGTTGACCACCTACAACACTTTTAACATAGTAGTAACAGAAATCTGCCAATATAAAGGTCTGAACGATTTAATACAAAAGCACCATGGATGGCCATAAGCCATGGCCAAGGGCAGTCAACAAGTTGCCATGGCTGTCCATAACCTGTAGTATCCAATGTGCACAGCTTAAGAACCTGACAACACCCAGTGCAAAGACATAATGGGCAGTAAAAGGTTCAACTACCCTTGTGTTCTGCATCGTCCGAAGTTGAGGAAGAACTGACACAGCTTCAAGGTATACACAAAATGCCAAAAGAATCTTGTTTACAATATAATGTGATGTTCTTGGATGAACAGCCAAAGCAAGCACAGCACATGGAATGACCACATAATATATTGGAAGATTGTCCAAATCCTCCATGTAGGTTGATTTTAGTTTGTAACGGATCATATAAATAACCCATATGGTTGTTGCTAATGTTGCTAAATCAAGTAATGTGTGGATATCATACTCCATAACAAAACTGCAATATAGCCTGACTGCTAAGAATAAAGCAGTGAGCTCCTGAGATTTAAGTGACAAGCCATGAAGGAACCTCCCAAGACCATACTGACTAGTTTACTGAAGAATTCTCGCTCTGATTGACTCGGCATGACCAACCAGTAGCCTACATAAAATATGATAGCTGTTTCTTTTTCCTTGAACCACCTGTATCCATCAAAACTCCATATGTTGCACGCTCTCAAATTGCTACCAGTTCGGGAATATGCTGCCAGTTTGTAAAAATCTGCCATGTAAAACATAATCCTTTGCACATACATAGGTTTTTAGTTACTGAATAGAACTTTTAATGATTTAAGGTACCTAAGGGAAACATAAGGGCTAACAATCAATAATAAGACACAAAACACAGCAAAATTAAAACAATAAAAACCAAGGATAATCAAAAATTAAAAATAAACAGGTGAAAAATCCTAGAGATAACACAACCCTCAGAAAAATCCCTAGTTTGGTGGATCAACAAGACCTGGAAACCTAATGGTCATTTTGATCTCCATTTGGGTTCTAAAGGATTCTTTACCATCTCTTTCATCAGTATAGAAGATAGGGATAGGGTTTTGGATGGCAGCCCATATTTTTATTATTCGGCGGGCCTTTTCTTACGGCCCTAGAAAGAGAAATTATGTCCAGAAAAGGAGGATATGATAGTTGCACCAGTATAGACTAGGTTGTATTCCCTTCTGACTGAATATTGGGATCCATAAATTCTGGAGGATCTGGGGAACTGTTTGGGTAAATTTGTCAAGCTCTCTGAACAAACAAAGATCCAACACTATATTGTTTATGCTCAGATATCCATTTACATGGATTTATCCAAAGAACTACCGGAAGTGATCAGAATGACATGGGAAGATGAGGAATGGACGCAAACCCTAGATTATGAACAGATCTCATTTTGTTGTCGTAGATGTCATGAATACGGCCATCTATTTTAGGACTGCCCAATGAATTCCCCAAAGACAAATCCAGAGAAGGTAGGTGATCAACTAGATCAAGGGTTTACAAGAGTCCCAAAAAGAGGAAGCCATAAACAAGAAAACTAGGAGGTGCATAAAAAAATAGCAGTCTCAAACAAGTTTGAGGCTCTGGGAGATCATGAAGAGGAAAATACGGACAAATTTATGAAGGACAATCTGGGTTCACTTCTCCCGGAAGGACATCTTGAATCTGACCCGTGGTGGAAGTCGAAATTGGGGACGACAAAGGGTTAGAAGGACATGTGCATGAATCAAGGGAAGAGGCGGAAGATATGGAGATAAGGGATCTAGATCTGGAAGGCATTGAAAAATCTTGCACATACAAAGTGAAAGGGTATGTCCCGCAAGAACAAGTAATCCTACTAAAAGAAGCCATCCTAAAGGATTGATCGTCCACTCAACTGGGGATTAGCTCAGGTTCTCACAAGGAGACGAAAAAAAGATACGAGGAACAATCAAAGAATACTGGAAGAAAAACAAACAAACGAGGTTGGCAGAAGTAAGAAAGAGGTAGATAGAGTCGGGTCAATATCCGACCATCAAATCTGTGTTGGGTATGTAAGTTTGCCCAATGAAGTTCTTGTCCTAGAATATTAGGGGCTTAAAAATCTCGCGGAAAATCAAAATTCTAAACCAAAAGGTCAAACGAACAAATCCGACCATTCTCTTTTTGCAAGAGAAAAAGTGTCAGGCGGCTCAAATCGAGGACCTTGGCAGGAAAATATGGACGAAATGTGAAGGTACGAGGATAGACGCAAGAGGTTTTTCGGGAGGTCTAGGGTTTCTTTGGGATCCTGAGTGAGTTTAGAAGGATTTCAAGGGACTCAGTATTCTCTAACAACCGAGTTAAAGGTTATTGGTTTTTCAATCTCAGGGAAGGTGACGAATGTCTATGGTTCCCAGGGGGCTGGGGACAAGAGGGACTTCCTCCTTTCTCTAAGACGTCTGAGGGAGGAGGGTATGGCTAATGCCCATTTGGTGGTGGGAGGATATTTTAAATTTATTACCTCTTTGGAGGAAAAGAAGGGGGAAAGGCGCAGGCTGGAAGAGGAATGTGAAACCTTCCGTGAAACTATTGAGGATCTGGGCCTCGTGGGCATAATTACGAGGGAAGGTTGGTTCAGGTGGAACAACAAGAGAACAGGGGATAGACACATAGCGTCTTGTTGGCCTGATTTTCTGACCTAGGCCAACAAGGAGGTTTTTCCCACACAATCAGCTTAAAGCAGCATCCGGTGTGTTTAAATTAACAAAACCTCGCAGGTTATGGTCCTACTACCAGCTGATTTTTCTCTTAAGGAGAAAATAAAATCAGCAAAATCTAACATATCCTAATGTTATTTCTACTTAAATGAATCCTATAATTGGTTTCAACTATCTAAACTGTCTTATGTTTGCTTTCTTAAGGAAAGACTCCAATTTTTGAAGAGTTTTCTGAATATAAAGACTTGTAAAAAGTATGCTAAAATTATACGAATTGATTTAACAGTTGTTAACTGAAATATACTAAAATAAAACTTAACCCTAACTATCCTATCTATCCTATCTCAGCTGAGAGCGTCTCTAAATACTAGATTAATTATTAATTAATAAAAGATGCACATAAAGACAAAGTGCATAATTTAAATAGAAACATTTAAATTATACATGATAAGTCACTGTGTTATACAATAACTGAACAGAAAAACTGAAAATAAACAACTATTTTAGTTTTCTGAAATTAATTAATAATTAATGATCAACATAGCTATTTGAATCCAAAGATGATGTCTAATATAAAATCACTGTAAAAATTTAAGTGATATTTTTAACAGACATAAATGTATATCATTATAGCTTAAGTTTATAGTAAAAATACTAATAAACACAATCATAACGATATATTTGTTCAAAATGCGATATTGAGTTGACAAAGTGAAAATTGTAATTGAACACAAGTATAGCAAAGTATACTGTATTAATATTAAGATAGAAAATAAGATGCTGAAATATATATAATATATCCAAAACAATAATACCAGTAATGATATCAATCTGTAGATGTCCATTTGTATCTCACATCCAAAGATTCAACTTCAGGAATGAAACAACGCCAGCAACAAAATATATTTCAAGTATGTTTTCTTCAAACACTCCATCCTTGCGAGAAGCACAATAGAGTCTTCAAAAAACAAAGTTCTTCATCTCCATCGATCTACCCTCTCTGGCAGCAGTGTTTACAGGCTCTCTCCTCTCTTCCTTGCAAACAGAAATTTGCTGTTTAAATAGACAAATTACCAACAGAAACTCAGCTCTGAATTTCTTAGCTAGCCGCACTTATGAAAAACGTGTCCATAGCACCTCGAAAATCTCCCAAATCGTTCAATCTTTTCAGCAAATTCTCACGAGTCTGGTAAATGGGGATCTTCTGGAAAAAACCCATGTTTTGGATTTTATTAATTCGTCTTAGTTTGCCCGCAGTTTGCTGCAGAAAATTGTTGCTCAAAAAATGACAGAAATCCAGTTCGGTTATCTTCTTGACCTGCACACCCAAAAACAAAATGAATGATTAGACCAAAATAGACTAGGGGTTAATAAACCAGTGGCTGCGATCTGGACTATTATAAACAAATGTAGAATGATTCCCATGATCAGGTACGAACGACTATTTGAGGAGATACACCTCTCTTTATAACGTCAAATATGCAACCAAAATACATTAAGAAAATAAGAATATACACTTGATAATAGTTATGATACAATAGCAATATTTCAAGCACAAAAATTTTAAAATAATCTTCTAATAAATGCACTCCTTTCATATTTTAAAGTATAAAAAAAGTTAAGGTGTTTTTACCTTTTATTAACTTGCAAGATACATATTATTGAAAATCAAACAAATCCGCATTGTCCATTAATGAAAATGAACAAACCCTCTTTTCATATTTATAATTATCACTAGCTATTGTAAAATCTATTAGATACTATCCTTTTATAAAATATATATTTCCCCAATAACACATTTTAATCTTTTTAAAATAGGATTAAAACAACAAACAATACCAAATTTGTTTTAGATATAAAATAGTGAAGATAAGAATTGATCTTACTGTGATGGGAAAGAGTTGATCGACCCTTGAGAAAGGCTTGATCCATTGGTTGGGGATCAATCTGCAAGCGTCGAAGGAGGAAGGCTGGGTGGGGTCTTTTCAGGAGGTGGACGGAAGATGGTGGAGCAAAAAGGGGGAGACAGCTTAGCCTCCCAGATCCCAGATGCATATGACCTGACGATTGGGGATATCACGATAGACCTGGCCCAAGGCCATAATCAAGGTAAGGGACCAATGGTCAGGAATCCAGGGAAGTGCATGCCGAAAGTGTCCTTGATTCCATCCATGTCAATTCGATCCATGAAGATAAGAGAACGGATCCAGTATATGTTAGATCATTCTATGATCGGGAAGTTTGTAGGAATGCAACCCTCAGAAAAATCCCTAGTTTGGTGGATCAACAAGACCTGGAAACCTAATGGTCATTTTGATCTCCATCTGGGTTCTAAAGGATTCTTTACCATCTCTTTCATCAGTATAAAAGATAGGGATAGGGTTTTGGATGGCAGCCCATATTTTTATTATTCGGCGGGCCTTTTCTTACGGCCCTAGAAAGAGAAATTATGTCCAGAGAAGGAGGATATGATAGTTGCACCAGTATGGACTAGGTTGTATTCCCTTCTGACCGAATATTGGGATCCATAAATTCTGGAGGATCTGGGGAACTGTCTGGGTAAATTTGTCAAGCTATCTGAACAAACAAAGATCCAACACTATATTGTTTATGCTCAGATATCCATTTACATGGATTTATCCAAAGAACTACCGGAAGTGATCAGAATGACATGGGAAGATGAGGAATGGACGCAAACCCTAGATTATGAACAGATCTCATTTCGTTGTCGTAGATGTCATGAATACGACCATCTATTTTAGGACTGCCCAATGAATTCCCCAAAGACAAATCCAGAGAAGGTAGGTGATCAACTAGATCAAGGGTTTACAAGAGTCCCAAAAAGAGGAAGCCATAAACAAGAAAACTAGGAGGTGCATAAAAAAATAGCAGTCTCAAACAAGTTTGAGGCTCTGGAATATCATGAAGAGGAAAATCCGGACAAATTTATGAAGGAAAATCTGGGTTCACTTCTCCCGGAAGGACATCTTGAATCTGACCCGTGGTGGAAGTCGAAATTGGGGACGACAAAGGGTTAGAAGGACATGTGCATGAATCAAGGGAAGAGGCGGAAGATATGGAGATAAGGGATCTAGATCTGGAAGGCATTGAAAAATCTTGCGCAGACAAAGTAAAAGGGTATGTCCCGCAAGAACAAGTAATCCTACTAAAAGAAGCCATCCTAAAGGATTGATCGTCCACTCAACTGGGGATTAGGTCAGGTTCTCACAAGGAGACGAAAAAAAGATACGAGGAACAATCAAAGAATACTGGGAGAAAAACAAACAAACGAGGTTGGCAGAAGTAAGAAAGAGGTAGATAGAGTTGGGTCAATATCCGACCATCAAATCTGTGTTGGGTATGTAAGTTTGCCCAATGAAGTTCTTGTCCTAGAATATCAGGGGCTTAAAAAGCTCGCGGAAAATCAAAATTCTAAACCAAAAGGTCAAACGAACAAATCCGACCATTCTCTTTTTGCAAGAGAAAAAGTGTCAGGCGACTCAAATCGAGGACCTTGGCAGGAAAATATGGACGAAATGTGAAGGTATGCGGATAGACGCAAGAGGTTTTTCGGGAGGTCTAGGGTTTCTTTTGGATCCTGAGTGAGTTTAGAAGGATTTCAAGGGACTCAGTATTCTCTAACAACCGAGTTAATGGTTATTGGTTTTTAAATCTCAGGGAAGGTGACGAATGTCTATGGTTCCCAGGGGGCTGGGGACAAGAGGGACTTCCTCCTTTCTCTAAGACGTCTGAGGGAGGAGGGTATGGCTAATGCCCATTTGGTGGTGGGAGGATATTTTAACTTTATTACCTCTTTGGAGGAAAAGAAGGGGGAAAGGCGCACGCTGGAAGAGGAATGTGAAACCTTCCGTGAAACTATTGAGGATCTGGGCCTCGTGGGCATAATTACGGGGGAAGGTTGGTTCAGGTGGAACAACAAGAGAACAAGGGATAGACACATAGCGTCCTGTTGGCCTGATTTTCTGACCTAGGCCAACAAGGAGGTTTTTCCCACACAATCAGCTTAAAGCAGCGTCCGGTGTGTTTAAATTAACAAAACCTCGCAGGTTATGGTCCTACTACCAGCTGATTTTTCTCTTAAGGAGAAAATAAAATCAGCAAAATCTAACATATCCTAATGTTATTTCTACTTAAATGAATCCTATAATTGGTTTCAACTATCTAAACTGTCTTATGTTTGCTTTCTTAAGGAAAGACTCCAATTTTTGAAGAGTTTTCTGAATATAAAGACTTGTAAAAAGTATGCTAAAATTATACGAATTGATTTAACAGCTGTTAACTGAAATATACTAAAATAAAACTTAACCCTAACTATCCTATCTATCCTATCTATCCTGAGAGCGTCTCTAAATACTAGATTAATTATTAATTAATAAAAGATGCACAGAAAGACAAAGTGCATAATTTAAATAGAAACATTTAAATTATACATGATAAGTCACTGTGTTATACAATAACTGAACAGAAAAACTGAAAATAAACAGCTATTTTAGTTTTCCGAAATTAATTAATAATTAATGATCAACATAGCTATTTGAATCCAAAGATGATGTCTAATATAAAATCACTGTAAAAATTTAAGTGATATTTTTAACAGACATAAATGTATATCATTATAGCTTAAGTTTATAGTAAAAATACTAATAAACACAATCATAACGATATATTTGTTCAAGATGCGATATTGAGTTGACAAAGTGAAAATTGCAATTGAACACAAGTATAGCAAAGTATACTGTATTAATATTAAGATAGAAATAAGATGCTGAAATATATATAATATATCCAAAACAATAATACCAGTAATGATATCAGTCTGTAGATGTTGTATCTCACATCCAAAGATTCAACTTCAGGAATGAAACAACGCCAGCAACAAAATATATTTCAAGTATGTTTTCTTCAAACACTCCATCCTTGCAGAGAAGCACAATAGAGTCTTCAGAAAACAAAGTTATTCATCTCTATCGATCTACCCTCTCTGGCAGCAGCGTTTACAGGCTCTCTCCTCTCTTCCTTGCAAACAGAAATTTGCTGTTTAAATAGACAAATTACCAACAGAAATTCAGCTCTGAATTTCTTAGCTGGCCGCACTTATGAAAAACGTGTCCAGAGCACCTTGAAAATCTCCTAAATCGTTCAATATTTTCAGCAAATTCTCACGAGTGTGGTAAATGGGGGTCTTCTGGAAAAAACCCATGTTTTGGATTTTATTAATTCGTCTTAGTTTGCCCGCAGTTCGCTGCAGAAAATTGTTGCTCAAAAAATGACAGAAATCCAGTTCGGTTATCTTCTTGACCTGCACACCCAAAAACAAAATGAATGATTAGACCGAAATAGACCAGGGGTTAATAAACCAGTGGCTGCGATCTGGACTATTATAAACAAATGTAGAATGATTCCCATGATCAGGTACAAATGACTATTTGAGGAGATACACCTCTCTTTATAACGTCAAATATGCAACCAAAATACATTAAGAAAATAAGAATATACCAAAACCAGAATAAAATCGAAGGTAAAATATGCAATTAAAGGAGGATCAGATGAAATCTTCCTCATCAAACTCATGGTAAATCGTGAATTTCGTCTAAATGGCGGGATGAACCATTATGCTTGGCGATCATTTATCATTTCTACAAGCTCGGTGAATAAGCAAACACGTGGGATATTCTTGAATGAATCAGTTTCATATTCAAACTGGAACACTATCTCTTTATCCAACTATTCGTTCCAGTTAACACATGTTGTCTTTCTCTTCGTTACAAATAAGATCTCTTTGAAATGCGTTTTGATGCTAACTAAATCTTTAATTGCTTATCGTTTTCTTAACATCTTGTTATTTAATCAGCATCAAGTATGCATTATTATCGTGGGCATGTCTCCTATTCTCTTTTAATAACATTCAATGATAAATACTTCTCACTCCAGTGAAAACGTGGCATCATGATACGAAGATGCCTAAAAATCTGTCGAGACTGATCCGAAATCTGTTCTACAAATTTAGTGATGGAACTTGACTCACCGTTATCCTTTCCACATGTCATTCTTATTGAGGCCTGGACGATTGAGGAGACTTTGCACAATAATAAAGTGACCGTTCATAACCCCTTCGTAGAAGCTTATCCAATTTAGTGTTTGTGATCATATAGTGGATTTTGGTGAGAGGAACCTTTAATTTGAGACTCTGGAGTTTGCAAAACGTAAATTCTATGCAGTTATTATGAAAATATTACATAAGAGCTTTGACTTCAATACAAAGGAAGCATTATAATCATGGTTGTGATCATTTATGAAGAAATCTAAAGTAATAATTTTAAATGTGATGAATATTCATCTAGAAAAGTGTAAGTTTACAAATGCCATGTAAAAACAAAATTTAATGACATCCTTTGAAATATTTAAATGACTGCATTATACCAAATTATAAAAATCCTTATAAATAAGAATTATACAATTTTAGGCATCAAAATATTTTGCTTTTATATGAACTTCTAACACTAAGAGTATGTATCTCGCTATTACATCAAAGCTAAATATATAATTATAAATTAATCATTAGCATTGTCTTTAAGATATATATAATGAGATAATGATAATAATAAATTAAGTTTAGCTTTTTATAAATGAGATTTGTTCTTAGGTTAGAATAATATGAGTTGAAATATTTATAAAATAGTTATATGAAAAAGAATTAATAATATCATAAAATATTTCCATATATATAAAAACATTTAATAAGTCATAAATATCCCATATAAATGAAAAATGAAATTCATTTGTTTTTAAAGAAAAATGCAACTATGCCTTTCTATGCTTTTGAATAAAAGTTAAATACAAATAAGCTTCAATTAAAATTATGAATTCATATAAAGTTGCAAAATTAATCGAGAAATTTAAGTCTCACAAAACCTTACAAAAGGAGAATATACGTAATTTGAAATGCCATAATTGTGCATTTCATTAATTTATGTCAATCTGCAAATGTGCTCATTAAATTCTGAAATACTGAAATTTGACCATGTCGTCGTAAGACCCAGATAATTGATTTCTTTCAAAATAAGGTGCACAATCGAATCAATAAAGATCAAATAAGGGCACACAAGTGTTCTATAACCAGTAAGAGGTAAAATGATTCAAATGATAGAAGGTTAAATTTTCGACAAAAATAATCAGTAAAAATGTGTGATAAAAGAAATGATCATAAAGTCGCAAAGTCATCAAAGAAAGTTATCCAGAAACACTAACTCTAAGTATTAAAGGATAAACACTCACGAGAATAAATAACCAACCAAGTCGTTTGTCATGAGCACCAGTAGTGCAAAGAGTGAAGGATCGAAGAAATAAAGCCAGAAAATCACTTTCCAAATCAAGCAAGATGAAAGAAAAAGAAACTCAAAGCTAAATATTTACAAAATTCTAATGGGGGTCCCTTGATTTTACAAAAATCAAGGGGAGTTGTTGGGGTGCCAACAAATGGCGACATGCTGGGCGAACAAGTTATCTCTGTATGTTTACCAGAAGATTAAAGATATAGGAAAACAAAATCAAGGTTTTCTCGAAATGTCAAACTTCACACCATATGACTTTATCTTATTTCTAGCCTATATAGTAAAGTTTGAACTTTAATATTGTCACAATCAAATGAATTGTCGCAACTATTATTCAGAGACTTCGTAAAGATGAATGACTTTGAAATATATGCATAGCAAATAGACCTGATTAAGAATGCTTTCTCAACAGCTAAAATAATCGAATAACACCAGCATAAAGATATGACCTCCATACCTTAAGAGGATATCTAGATAAGTTCTCCATCCATTAAATATAAATAACCGACAGATTTTTTTTTTTGAATATATAAATTATATCTTTGATTCAAGACTACTATCCTGGCTTGGTAACCAGCTATTGATAGCATCATTCACGAGAACTGCCAGAGATAAACAAGCCGGCTCGTGATGAGACCTCCTGTCCCTTGATCTTATGACCAAGAGCCATCACCCTGGTGATCAGAAATGATGTTATCCCTGACAGGGCTGATGATTATGATTAGGTCGGCTCGTAATGAGACCTCCTATTCTTCAATCAAAGTTTAGTTTAGTTTTTAAAAAAATTCTAATGGATGAGAGACAAATCCAGATAATACCCCTATAATAACATGGAAGGCCTAAAGATGACTAATGCCATTGATATAAATATTCTGAGAGAAAAGTTTCCCAACAAGTTAACTTGCCTAGCTAATGATATCATTCTCAAAATAAAGTCCAAGAATAATAACCGTGAGTTCAACTGACTGATTAGTTAAGTTCATAAGAAATCTTTCAAGGCTAGGAGTGATTTAGTCACAGTAAGAACATTTGATATGGCAAGAAACTCCTTACAATGGTTTCCCTTAAAGATATCAAGTTGATTAGTAGAGAAACATATGAGCAATATGCCATTACAGTATTGTTTATCTACAATGTTCCCTTAAAAACAAAGAAGAAAATCAAAAAGCTGAAAAATATTAAATTCACTACTGAAACCAATCAACCAATAAAAATCACTAATTGAACCAAAACACTCAAAAGATAGAATCCAATCAAATCCAAAATTCAACCAAAAGGTATGTGTTGAAATCCAAAAGAAAAATTAAAAAATTTATCGAAACTTTAACTGAGAGTCGAAAAAGGTAAATAAGTTCAAAAAACAAATTTTAAGATATGATCACTCTCTATGTGATAAGCTATACAAAATAACTTAAAATCACGAAATTATAACATGCGTAATAAATAACTACAAATCTCCTAATATTAAAATTGATCACAATATAAAGATTTAAAGTTTAAATAAAGGTCATTGAAAATAGGAGACACAAATATAATATTTATGTCAAAATGGTGATTTTCACAAAAAGTATCATAAACTTATTATTGATGTAAAGTTTCGAAAATATTTGAATATTGCAGAATTATTCAATTGTTAAAATATCTCTTCATTCTTTTAGGACTCATTTAATTAATCGATGAGAAGATTGAGTAAGTCAAATCCTTTTATTCATCATCATTTACAAAAGAAAAATGAAAAGTCTAAGTTGTATAGTTTTGTGAGAATAATTACAAAGTGAGCAAGATGTAATGATTACAACTCTTTATTTTGAAAAACAAAAATAAATGAAAAACCTAAAAGAAAATGGTCATAACAAAATCTTGTAAATTAAAGATAATCAAAGAAATAAAGAAGACTTGTAAGAAACTAATTATTTCAAAAAGCAAGATATCAACTCAATCTAGTCAATATGTACAAGGCTGAGGTGATAAGAAATCCAATCATCTAGGTCTCAAAAGTGAAAATGAAAAGCAATCAAGTGAAACCAAACTCAATATTAATTTCCTTTCATGATTAAATTAATTTATGCTAATCATTATTAATTTCATGTCACAACTTCACTAAGCATCATAATCGAATGAAAGAAAATTCTTAAATCGAAGATCAACACGTAATAATATTTTACATAGATTTAATTGATCTGAAATTATAAAACAATTTTCCATACCCTCAATTATATTTATGTTAATTTGTGGTTGTGACAATATCAAAATAAGACTTTTCCTTAATTATAAATTTGGTAAGTATTCATAGAAAAGCCTAAATTATTAATTTTGAAAAATGATCGATTACAAAAATTTAGAGAAATATTCATCAAAACGATATTTATGAGCAAAATTAGGAATTGGGATGAATGATTTAGAAATTTCAAGGAATTGATTTAGCAAACTCATTTCAAGATAAAATCAAAATTTGAATGATAAAAGAAATAACCATAAAGCTAGTCTACACATTTTAAATAAATTGATGAATGTCACTGTAATAATTTAAATATAGTCTAAAAGTGTATAATTAATGACATCATCCCACAATCGTGTACAA
>LPNX011179979.1:951739-975660 GCA_001517045.1 Pseudotsuga menziesii | reverse complement strand
GAATTGAAATGCTTCATACTGAAAAATAGAAAGTATTAAATTAGAACTTATATTTACAAAAGGAAGAAGAAGATGACATGAAAATCTTTTAAAATATGAATCTTCCAACCTTGCATAAACTGGATCATAAAAAGAAGATTGGAGGAGATCTAAAACTCGTGAAGATTCAATGGAATGTGTGATAGCAAATTCATCAGGATAGTAATAAAAAAGTGGCATATCGAGATTATGATCAAAGGATCCAGGAAAAGTTAAAGTAGAGGTATATTTTGTAAGGAAGTATCATCATCATAAATTTGAAAATCAAATCTTGACATTACCTTAGAATAAGCACTTTCCCTTTGAAATTCATGAGACTTTGACGATTCACTTAATTTACAATTGAAAAGATTAGTATCGTCAAAATCTAAAATATTATAAGAAATGGTTTTATCTTCTAACTTAACTTCTTCAATATTATCGTATGCATGAGATTCATGAGCGATATTTATAAACTTATTTTTCTCATCAATATCGTGAATAGAAAGATTTTCCTCATTCTTATACAACAAATCACTTTGCATAGGAACTGACCATTGTGTTTGTACATTAGTATCTGGACATGAACTATAATCAGTAAATAGATCCGGATATAAAGCATGATAACTTTCCAAATGTTGAAAATTAGATGTTCCTGTTTGCAAAGGACAATCTTGATTAACTGATTCAAGAGGAAAATCATTATCCATATTGTGATTTGTTGATATATTTTGTGAAGGAATGAGATAATTTTGTTCAATTTGAGAAGAAGAAAATGCAAAATCATGATTTATGCAATGATCATTCAAAGATTCGGTTTTAGGTCCTAAAATCATTGATTCCTTTTCGACTACAATTGCTTGAACAAGAGAAAGATTTTTTAATGTAAGTGTCAAATTTAAGTTCTTTTGTTCTTGAAATTGTATATTAGAAGATCCTAAGATTTGTTGATGTTCAACAATTTTAATGTCAGAATTTGGACCAGTAAAATTAGACCTTGAATCAATATTAACTGATGAAGTGATGCAACCATCAACATGCATATCGTCAATTTGAAGCTCATCATTATTTGTTTGATCATGTAAAGTTGAATGAGAATCAAGAAATAAAAATAAATCTGTTATTTCTTCTGCAGAAAGTTGATCTTTCTCATGGAATCTAAAATGCATTGACATAAATCTTGAAAAGAAAGTACTAGTAGATTCACCTTCTTGTTTGCGAAGATTTTCAATCTCATACCTCAACGCTTGATAATTATAATCCTCATGCGCATCAATAAACATCTCCATGAAATGTTTCCATGAATGAATGGATTTAGCTGGTAACATTTCGAACCAGCCTCGAATTCTTCTTTTGAAAGTGACAGTAAAAACCCTGCAAATCTTACTCTCACACACTATACGATAATGATTACAAATATCTATAAATTCAGTGAGATGTTTCAAAGCAGTCATTTTACCTTCTCCATCAAAACTTAACATTTGCAAGAGATTTACTGCACTTTCAAAAATACCTCTAGCAGGCCTAGGCATGCTGAAAGCATGTTCTAAAACAGTAATAGGAGCCATTTTTAAAATATATCAAAATTTAAAAGAAATACTCAAAAGGGTTTACTTGCCGATTGGCCCTCCTTCTAGCGCCATTTGTTGGCCTGATTTTCTGACCTAGGCCAACAAGGAGGTTTTTCCCACACAATCAGCTTAAAGCAGCATCCGGTGTGTTTAAATTAACAAAACCTCGCAGGTTATGGTCCTGCTACCAGCTGATTTTTCTCTTAAGGAGAAAATAAAATCAACAAAATCTAACATATCCTAATGTTATTTCTACTTAAATGAATCCTATAATTAGTTTCAACTATCTAAACTGTCTTATGTTTGCTTTCTTAAGGAAAGACTCCAATTTTTGAAGAGTTTTCTGAATATAAAGACTTGTAAAAAGTATGCTAAAATTATACGAATTGATTTAACAGCTGTTAACTGAAATATACTAAAATAAAACTTAACCCTAACTATCCTATCTATCCTATCTATCCTGAGAGCGTCTCTAAATACTAGATTAATTATTAATTAATAAAAGATGCACAGAAAGACAAAGTGCATAATTTAAATAGAAACATTTAAATTATACATGATAAGTCACTGTGTTATACAATAACTGAACAGAAAAACTGAAAATAAACAGCTATTTTAGTTTTCTGAAATTAATTAATAATTAATGATCAACATAACTATTTGAATCCAAAGATGATGTCTAATATAAAATCACTGTAAAAATACAAGTGATATTTTTAACAGACAGAAATGTATATCATTATAGCTTAAGTTTATAGTAAAAATACTAATAAACACAATCATAACGATATATTTGTTCAAAATGCGATATTGAGTTGACAAAGTGAAAATTGTAATTGAACACAAGTATAGCATAGTATACTGTATTAATATGAAGATAGAAGATAAGATGATGAAATATATATAATATATCCAAAACAATAATACCAGTAATGATATCATTTTGTAGATGTCCAGTTGTATGTCACATCCAAAGATTCAACTTCAGGAATGAAACAACACCAGCAACAAAATATATTTCAAGTATGTTTTCTTCAAACACTCCATCCTTGTAGAGAAGCACAATAGAGTCTTCAGAAAACAAAGTTCTTCATCTCAATCGATCTGGCCTCTCTGGCAGCAGCGTTTACAGGCTCTCTCCTCTCTCCATTGCAAACAGAAATTTGTTGTTTAAATAGACAAATTACCAACAGAAACTTAGCTCTGAATTTCTTAGCTGACCGCACTTATGAAAAACGTGTCCAGAGCACCTCGAAAATCTCCCAAATCGTTCAATCTTTTCAGCAAATTCTCACGAGTCTTGTAAATGGGGATCTTCTGGAAAAAATCCATGTTTTGGATTTTATTAATTCGTCTTAGTTTGCCCGCAGTTCGCTGCAGAAAATTGTTGCTCAAAAAATGACGAAAATCCGGTTCGGTTATCTTCTTGACCTGCACACCCAAAAACAAAATGAATGATTAGACCGAAATAGACCAGGGGTTAATAAACCAGTGGCTGCAATCTGGACTATTATAAACAAATGTAGAATGATTCCCATGATCAGGTACGAATGACTATTTGAGGAAATACACCTCTCTTTATAACGTCAAATATGCAACCAAAATACATTAAGAAAATAAGAATATACCAAAACCAAAATAAAATCGAAGGTAAAATATGCAATTAAAGGAGGATCGGATGAAATCTTCCTCATCAAACTCATGGTAAATCGTGAATTTCGTCTAAATGGCGGGATGAACCATTATGCTTGGCGATCCTTTATCATTTCTATAATCTCGGTGAATAAGCAAACACGTGGGATATTCTTTAATGAATCAGTTTCATATTCAAACTGGAACACTATCTCTTTATCCAACTATTCATTCCAGTTAACACATGTTGTCTTTCTCTTCATTACAAATAAGATCTCTTTGAAATGCATTTTGATGCTAACTAAATCTTTAATTTCTTATCGTTTTCTTAAAATCTTGTTATTTAATCAACATCAAGTATGCATTATTTTCGTGGGCACGTCTCCTATTCTCTTTTAATAACATTCAATGATAAATACTTCTCACTCCAGTAAAAACGTGGCATCATGATACGAAGATGCCTAAAAATCTGTCGAGGCTGATCCGAAATCTGTTCTACAAATTTAGTGATGGAACTTGAATCATCGTTATCCTTTCCACATGTCATTCTTATTGAGGCCTGGACGATTGAGGAGACTTTGCACAATAATAAAGTGACCGTTCATAACCCCTTCGTAGAAGCTTATCCAATTTAGTGTTTGTGATCATATAGTGGATTTTGGTGAGAGGAACCTTTAATTTGAGACTCTGGAATTTGCAAAACGTAAATTCTATGCAGTTATTATGAAAATATTACATAAGAGCTTTGACTTCAATACAAAGGAAGCATTATAATCATGGTTGTGATCATTTATGAAGAAATCTAAAGTAATAATTTTAAATGTGATGAATATTCATGTAGAAAAGTGTAAGTTTACAAATGCCATGTAAAAACAAAATTTAATAACATCCTTTGAAATATTTAAATCACTGCATTATACCAAATTATAAAAATCCTTATAAATAAGAATTATACAATTTTAGGCATCAAAATATTTTGCTTTTAATATGAACTTCTAACACTAAGAGTATGTCTCTCGCTATTACATCAAAGCTAAATATATAATTATAAATTAATCATTAGCATTGTCTTTAAGATATATATAATGAGATAATGATAATAATAAATTAAGTTTAGCTTTTTATAAATGAGATTTGTTCTTAGGTTAGAATAATATGAGTTGAAATATTTATAAAATAGTTATATGAAAAAGAATTAATAATATCATAAAATATTTCCATATATATAAAAACATTTAATAAGCCATAAATATCCCATATAAATGAAAAATGAAATTCATTTGTTTTTAAAGAAAAAGGCAACTATGCCTTTCTATGCTTTTGAATAAAAGTTAAATACAAATAAGCTTCAAGTAAAATTATGAATTCATATAAAGTTGCAAAATTAATCGAGAAATTTAAGTCTCACAAAACCTTACAAAAGGAGAATATGGTTCCATTATTTCAAGACGTAATTTGAAATGCCATAATTGTGCATTTCATTAATTTATGTCAATCTGCAAATGTGCTCATTAAATTCTGAAATACTGAAATTTGACCATGTCGTCGTAAGACCCGGATAATTGAATTCTTTCAAAATAAGGTGCACAATCGAATCAATAAAATCAAATAAGGGCACACAAGTGTTCTATAACCAGTAAGAGGTAAAATGATTCAAATGATAGAAGGTTAAATTTTCAACAAAAATAATCAGTAAAAATGTGTGATAAAAGAAATGATCATAAAGTCGCAAAGTCATCAAAGAAAGTTATCCAGAAACACTAACTCTAAGTATTAAAGGATAAACACTCACGAGAATAAATAACCAACCAAGTCGTTTGTCATGAGCACCAGTAACGCAAAGAGTGAAGGATCGAAGAAATAAAGCCAGAAAATCACTTTCCAAATCAAGCAAGATGAAAGAAAAAGAAACTCAAAGCTAAATATTTACAAAATTCTAATGGGGTCCCTTGATTTTACAAAAATCAAGGGGAGTTGTTGGGGTGCCAACACGTCGAAATTGGATCGTTTCTTGGTCACTGAATCCATCATTGAACTAGGGAGTGAGATCCATAGTGCAATGCTTCTGGGTATGGGCTCATACTATTGACCAATTGAACTCATGTGGAGTGGCCTGGGATCTCGATATAAAAAAAACCTTTCAGGTTTGAATAGTTCTGAATGGAGCATCTAGACTTTGAAGAAAGGATTAAAACTCGGTGGAAAGAGTTGAGGGAAGGGGATGATCCGAGTATGTATAAATTCCAACAGATTCTGAAGGGCCTGAAGGCCAAGATCAAAAAATGGAATAAGGAAGAATTTGGTAATATCTTCTTAGACAAAAAGATGTTGGAAAACTGCCTTCAAGAGATCCAGTCGATAGGGACAAACGATGGATATTCCATGGAATTAAAAATGGAAGAAATGAGTCTCTGCTCAAAGCTAGAGGAAAGGGAAAAATAAGAAGAAATTCTTTGGTGTCAAAAATCCCGAAACCAATGGCTAAAGGACGGAGAGAAAAACATGAAGTTTTTTCACCACTCGGTCATTCATAATAGAATTCAAAACAAGATCTTCGCGCTCAAGAATGCCAGGGGAGAAAGGGTGGAGACCAGGGAGGAAATTGAAACTACCTTAAATCTCCACTTTTCGAATATTCTAAACGATCCTAGGCAGGATAGACGGGTCGAAATAGAGAGAATAACATGACTCATCCCTGCCTTGGTTTCTAACGAACAAAGTGAGCTTTTGATGAAACCCATAACTCTCAATGAAGTGGAGGATGCAGTTTTCCAAATGAAACAAGGAACTACCCCAGGGTCGGATGGCTTTACAATGAACTTCCATTGCTTTTGGGATATGGTTGAGATGGATGTGTCGAGGATTGTGGAGGATTTTAGGGTTGCCAAGCAAATCCTATCAACACTTAATGCAACTTTTCTAACACTGATCACAAAAAATGAAGGGGCGGACTCCTCGAACAAATTCAGGCCAATAAGCATGTGTAATGTCATCTATAAAATTGTTACAAAGGTCATAGCAAATCGCCTGAAACCCATCTTGTCGGGGCTTATTTCCCCTAGGCAATCAGGGTTTGTGGAAGGAAGGCAAATTACTGATGGCATTATTCTAGTTCACGAAATGTTGCATTCCATCAAAGTCAGAAAAATCCCAAGTATGATGGTAATGTTGGATATTTCTAAAGCTTATGACAAACTGAATTGGCAATTTATCAAGAAAATGTTAGCAGCCTTTGGTTTTAGTCTGGAATGGATCAACTGGAATATGAATTTGGTGTCTTCAATTTTTTTCTCAATTCTCTTGAATGGTGTGCCTTCTGGAATCATTACACCCTCAAGAAGTCTGAGACAAGGTGCTCCCCTATCCCCGTTTTTCTTCATTCTTATGGTTGAAGGTATGGGTAGATCCATTGCTTCCTTAAGAGATAACAATGAAATCAGAGGGTTGGGATTGAACTCAGGAGCTGAGAAGCAAACACATCAGTAGTTTGTTGATGACACCATGTTGATGGGCCATCCCTCTATCCAAGAGGCCAGACAATTCAAACATTGCTTGAAAGTTTTTGGCAAAGTGTAGGGCTTAGAGGTCAATGAACAAAAATCCCAAGTCTTCTTCAACACACCCAAGATTGCTAGATGAAACATCTATCGCATCCTAGGTTTCAAGGAGAGCTCCCTTGCGTCCAAATACCTAGGAACCCCCTTAATTACTTCAACGGCCAAAAAGGGCTCCTAGAATCTTCTAGACAATATGAAAAAGCGTTTAGCGAATTGGACCCTAAGACCTCTAAAATTGGCTAGCCAACTTGTGCTGGTAAAATCTGTCCTACAAGCCATGCCAACGTATATTTTCATTATTATGACGGCCCTTAAAGCCATCTTCAAAGATCTTTGAAATTAGCAACGAAAAATTTATGTGGAGCAACCCCTGGGAACCCCAAAAGTGGCCTTTGGTTACATGGGAAACTGTATGTTCTCCAAAGATCAAGGGTGGTCTAGGCCTCGGAGATCCCAAAAGGTCAATGTGGTGATGAGTGGGGCAAAACTTTGGTGGAGGTGGGTCTCCCATTCTCAGGAACCCTGGGCTACATTATGGTACTCCAAATATGTTGAAGGCTAGGGTAAGCAAGATCTCATCAGATTTTCTAAAGACATACTAGGGTCCCATATTTGGCAAACAGTTTGGCTGGGGAGGAGGTTGGTTCAAAATCAGTGTCTTGGAGGTGAGGGATGGCCAAACGACCAGGATCTAGGAGGATTCATGGCAACAGCTTCCTCCGCTGGGTCGGGAGAGGGGGTTTCAAAATCTCCAAGAGGAATATAGGGCCCAAGGAATTTCTAGGGTTAAAGATATATGGAGAGACCGGGAGGCCAAAAATTCTCATAGAATATGGGCACCAGGACATTGGTGGGAATGCCTTGGCCCAATGGAGGAAGTGGAACATCTAGAAGAAGCCCTTGATAACAGACAAATAAGATTGAATGAGGGAAACAATCAACTTCGATGGGGATACTCTCAAAGGGGTTCCTTTACCCTGAAAGAAGCATATGATATCATGACCGAAAGTTGTTCCAACCTAGAAGACCAAAAATGGGGCAAACTGTGGGCCAAAAAGCTATGGCCTAAGACAACAATTTCTTGTTGGCTCGTTCTGAAGAAAGGAATCTTATCAGGAGACAACTTAAAAAAGGGGGATGGTTGGTCCATACTGATGTTGCATTTGCATGAATGCAGACGAAACCTCAGAGCATCTCCTAGATTCCTCTACTTTTGCTTCCGCCATTCGAGACTTTAGGGTGGATATTTTCCACCACTATGACAGAGTGAGGCAAAATTCAGTTGACACCTTGGCGAAATGGTCCAATAAACTCTTCCAGAATCGTATTCTCAACTGTTTGTGGGAAATTCTCCCCCACTACGTCCTCTGGGAAATATGGAAGTAACGAAACTCTAAAACCTTCCAAGGAAAGGCTAACCCTGAAAGTCGAATTTGGGAATGCATCATGAGGAAAATGAAAGTGATTATTCAAGCAGAGGTTTGGGAGAGTGCAGACTGGGAAATGACAGAGAGAGAGGCTACCATTATGCATGCCCAGGGTTTCTCTAGACTGGAGCCTTCAGAAGTAAACAGAATGCGCCAGACATGGTTGTCGCGAGGCCCGGACAAATGGTTTCCTCCTCGAGAAGGATGCTTCAAGCTCAATTTTGACGGGGCTTCAAAAAGGAACCCAGGTCCTGCTGGCTATGGTTGCATTTTTCAGGATTCCAAAAACTCAATGATGGGTTTTGGGTATGGTTTTCTTGGGCGGGAGACAAATAACACAACGAAAGTTGAAGGGTTGTTGCAGGGCTTGGAGATGGTTGTGGAAAATAACTGGACACCGATGATTATCGAAGGGGATTCCCAATTGATTATTAACTTGGCATCGAAACTACAAAATGGGACCCAAAGCGCCAGGTCTCACAATCGTGGCCCCTGGAGGGCAGGTTAGAAATTCTCAGAGGCCTCCTGGTTGATGATGGTTTCTCTAGTCGATTCCTCCATGTCAGACGCCAGGGTATCGAGGTGGCGGACATGCTGGCAAATCTGGGATCAAAAACTCGCCAAGTGGTCAAGGCGAAGGATTAGCACATGATCTCGAACAAGACAGGGAGGGACAGGTGTCTGGTTCTAATGGCCCAGAACAGGGTAGGTAGCTATGACGAAAGTAGGACAGGGTAGGTAGCCATGACGAAAGCAAGACAAGACATCAAGTAAGTTGATGGTCCTTTCGAACACGTGGCTAAGCGATTGGATGATCTACGAATCCATGTGACAATCACATGTACATTAACTCACCTTCGCTTTGTCATTAAGAAACCCCCCAATCGACGACTAATAGTACAAACAGACATGAAAGATGGAATTGGAAATTTTAATTGTCTGTATTGTAATATCCATTTCAGGACTACAGATTTGATACAGAGCATTATGATCAAGCCTATGGTAATGATGTTCCTGCGAAGGAAATTGCTATTTAGGAGGGGGCAGGGTGACGAGACGAAATGCATGTGTATCATGTATTTGGTTCCTCCTGCTATTCACGTAAAAGCTCTGGTGTTTTTGAGTTGACCTCGTGATTTATCCATGGAAGGAAACAAGGGTCAAGGAAAACGACTCCTAAAACAGGAGGAGGTTCCAAGGAGAGCCAAGGCACAACAAAAGACGTTGTGGGAGGCAAGAATGTTTGAGCTAAAACTCCCTCGGGATATACAAGAGCGCATTACTGAGACAAAGAAGAATTTATGGCAGGAACTCGACCGAAAGAGGTTGCACGATGAATGTCGTAAGGCTGAGGAATGGATCCATGATCCAGGTCACACAGTGGGGAGTGAGTCTCTATGAGAAAACGGTTGCTCAGTTCTAAGTAATGAAGAACCTTGTGGGAAGATTCGCCTGGGATAAGCATGGTGAAGTTTCAGAGGCCAATATACATGCTCAATGGCGGGTGTCCATCTCAGCAGATATTCGACGCTCAAATTCCAAGGTGGATTTCCTCATCTCCTGGCTAGCTTTTCAGTGGTTGGCTACGTCTTCACCCGTGGTGGATAAGAAGCCTGCAATGGTCAACGCAAGCCAAGGTGGCGGTTCGGATCTATCATACATCCTGCTTTGATGTCTTGGGACGGTGAAGCTGTTTGACGTCCTTATGCGAGCTTTTATTATTTTATGTCCCTGATGGTTTCAGCAGTAGTAGGTGTTCTCTTTCAGTTTAAGGTAGTTCTGGGTATGACTATCATAGGTCTTAAGTCAATTTACAGTAGAAGGTTTTGTTTTGTCTAAACCTTGCTCTTTGTGGATTTTTTGTCTTAAAGTGGAAGTCTTATCAAAATCCCAGAGAAAGTTGGTTAGTAGGTTTGCACATGATGAAATATGGCAATGTAACTCTATGCCGGATGTAATGTTCTTATGTTATTAATATAAAGTGTTGCTATCTTACTTACTAAAAAAATTGATCTTACTGCAACAGTTCCTTTTCCAAACACGTCTTCACTTTGTTTCATAAACCACTAAATAATTAAACATTTTTCCTTAATTTTGTCAAATTTAAACATGATTTTTTGCTAAAATAGTATGCATATCTAAAATGGCGAATTAATGCATTCATTCAAAAGGGATTTTCATCACATCATGTGCTCGCAATTAATCATGTGAAGTGATAATGTCCTAATTGTTTATGCAAGATCATGAAAATGTGGCTTCTATGCAATCTGCTAAAATTGCATCAAATTAGAAAGAAAATGGCTAAAGTTTCAATGTTCCAATTGATACAATTAAAATATTAAATTCAAATAGGGGCTAATACTCCTCTATTCTTAAATATGTAATCTTCTCCAAAAAAATTCTTGTATAAAAACATTGGTCATATGATACATCTTGGTTTTCAATAATAGGAATAACTAGTCCTTGTGATTAAATAGCACTTCTATTGGCAATTATGAAAACAGAGTTAGTGTTTGAAGACTTCCTTGTATAGAGATAATAGAAGCAATCTTCTTGAAGAGAAGAATGCTCACCTCTGAAAAAAAAATGGCAAAATGGTCAATTGAAGTGAATAGACAAAAGATAAAACTGGTAGATACAAACATGTAAACAATATCTAACATATCATCGAACAAAGTGTTGCCAATATGAAAATATCTCAATTGCTTGAAGGAGAAGAGTAGCCAACTTGTGTAAATATATAATATAATGAAGAGTAGCCAACCTGTGTAAATATATAATATAATGAAGAGTAACCTTCGTGAAAAATAGCCAAGCAAAAATTGTCTCCCGTTTCTTAGGGAATGCATAAAAAACATAAATGTTATTAAAATAGTTACATTGTTTATAATGTTTTTTTCAATGAGATCTCTCTGTAATAACAAACACTTACACTTTGACAATGTAAAATTGCAATAGATTTCTTTTGTACCATGTATTAATGAAGATGTGGATCTTCAATAATTACATTGCAGTAAGACTTGCGCCAAAGTTTTATTTCCATTAGTTAGTACTTGCGTTTTTGTTTAAGCTGTAGTTTTAGGAGGTTAATAAAGTCTACTTATTGCATAAAAAGGAGACTTTGATCCATGCAATAAAGCCAAGGCTTTTCTCGAGATAAAGAAAGACAAATACTAAATTACTTCATTTTTTATTTCCACTTACATGAGAAGTGGACATGACTCGATTGTCTAAATTATTCAACATGCCAAAATAACCTGGTAAAATAAAAATACAAAACAATGTCACCATATTAAAAAACGTAACATATACATTGGAAAGAACGAACGAAATGTTTGCATATAAAAAAAAACCGAACCAAATGAGTTCAAGTCACGCGAAAGATGATGTTTACAAAGAATAATGCAAATCAATATAAATATAAGACAAGGCATCAGATAAAATGTATATTTACGATATTGAAAAGTGATATAAACCTACACTAAAAACACACTTGTCTCGAGAGCAGAAGATGTCGCAATTGTGAATATCCAGTCGATAATTTGCGCCTATTCCATAGTAAAAATACTTAACTAGGAGGGAGAACAATTTCGAGGATACTTCACATTATGCTCCTAATACCTAGTGTGGAAGGAAAGCTGTCGAGTATAAATACTCCTCGACTTTTAAGGCCATAACACGAACACTTGTCGCCTTGACTGATTGGACGTTGTTAATGGATCCTTTCATAATTCTGACTTTTCCATGTTCCTTTCCGTTCTTCTGTTCAGGACAACGTCCAAGTGGATTACTTTGATCTTTTGTTTGATTTTTATATGCCTGCAAAGCTTCCAACAAAGATTTCAACATCCATCAGGATCTGATTCACTGGATCATGACCAGTATGGACATCTATACTAAAAGATTTATGCCTCCAGTATATTTCTCTGAAGCTGGAAACATATATACCATGTGGAAAATACTCTCCAAACTCTTGCCATCAGACTAACCCATGAGACTAACTTTACTTCCACAGCATGTTATGAAATGTTAATACAAGAAACTACCTATTTAACAGTATCAACGCAAGAAACACTTAGCAGATGCACACAAAAGAAGACTTCCATGCTTTAGGCCGCTACAAATAAGAAGCCATGGATAGGAAGTAATGCCAACCAAGTATGTTACAAGCACATTAGCCTCAGTTACCAGCATGAATTAATTTCTTCAGAGAGTTGCCATATACATTTCCATAACAAACCGTATGGATGTTAAGCTTGAAAAAGTTTTGTCATGTCCATATGTGTGATTAAAGTTTATAATGTACTTTATAGCCATGTCAAAGGAACACAAAATGAACACACCATCAACATGTGAACCGTGAAGGGTTTTGCATGTCTACATTTGTATCATTAAAATTGCAATGTACTACTATATAGCCATCACAAAGGGAAATGAAAAAGAATTCACCATTTAGCCACATAAAGATTTGACATGTCAAAGTGACATAAATAAGAAAAGATAACATTTAAGTTCTATAGCAACATACTAAAAAACCTTACTCCACACTGGTGACTGGATATAGACAAAATACCAGTCACCAAATAATTAAATCAAAGCATACTAGAATAAATGGAAAAAGCGAAACAAAACCATAAACTGCTTGAGG
The DNA here is from genome assembly GCA_001517045.1 of Pseudotsuga menziesii. Taxonomy (NCBI): domain Eukaryota; kingdom Viridiplantae; phylum Streptophyta; class Pinopsida; order Pinales; family Pinaceae; genus Pseudotsuga; species Pseudotsuga menziesii. Next base: position 962,807 of record LPNX011179979.1, on the reverse strand, counting down.
AGAAAAACAGGAGTTTAGTTTCAAGAACTTAGCATACCTTTAAAACCCCTTTTCATACTCAATCCTTTCACTGGGGCACATCCTTATGCTACACAATGATGTTCATGGAAAAGTGTATTCCATTTTCTAATATAAAAACCACCCATTATCAATTCAGAAAACAACTTCTTTTGCAACCCTATCAATATGATTGAGTGCTCTACCAAAGTTCATTAGCCAAAGAAATATATAAACACTGGAAGGATCAGATAGGAAGGTCTTAGCAGAAGCTCTGAAACAAATGTATCCATTCCTGAAGGATCATTTCAGATGTTATAAAACCATATCATCAACTAACACTGATTAGAACATTATGTTACAAAAGAGCAAGGAACTGCACCTGAATGTTGACACTTTGAGTAGAATTGAGCTTGCAGAAGCTGCTAAGAACTTAAACAAGAATTGGCACATGATAAAAATAAAGAGCCAATCAGCCATGAAGCCGACTTCAAAAAAGGACCCCCTTGAAATTAATGACTTTAAAAGGGAACTCTTAAAATGAATAAATTGATGTCATTTGACATCAAACTTGGTTTCAAATTCCAACCATCAGAATTCCAAATGCCTGCAGTGAATTCCAATAATTTCAATACAAAAGGCATTTACTTGCATCAATCTTTCTATAGCCAAGCACACCAGCTACCTCGCGCTCTGGTGCAGTTTGAAGCCATATACGCGTGGCACATATGTTTGAAGAGGTTTGGGTGGCTTCACCGTCGGATAGGTCATCAGAAATAGATGTGGAAATGTAGTTCCAAAATAAGCTCCATCAATATCTGAAGAATCAGTTAAGGCAGTGAATAGAGAAAAGAGTTGTTGCTTTACCAATCATAATACTGAATTCAATGTTAGCTGTGCAAAAAACAAGATATAACTACCAGGAAACAAATTTGACAAGCCATGTCAGATCCAAGAAGCAATGTTGAAACAAAGGATTTTAGTGCCTATGATAGAAAGTAAGAAACGAGGAGCTAACAACTTAGGTAAAATATAACTGTGGGAAGTTATTTTTCCTCATCTGATATAAAGTTTGTGGAAATGCACTCCAGCTATTGCAAACTTGCAGTACCCTGGTCTTGCAAGATAAGGTTCAAAATTCAAATACATCAGTAGAGCCTTAAGCAACAATAGTACTGGTATGTAATTGGAAACCCAAGCAACCTGGAATCAGGAATTATCTTTTGGACTCTCTAGGTTACTCTGTGTTCAAGAAGCAAAGGGAACCACCAAATATAAAAACACATTTCCACCAATTTGTACCCTGGGCTCCATGGTGAGTCGCAAGGAACTGTACTGTATGCTGAAAACATTCAATTAAGCTGAGCACATGCTACCTACATAAGCTGGATAAGGTTCAAATCATAGTTTTAAAAATCGGATAGATCGGTTTCGGAACCAGCCGGTTCACCGGTTCGGTACCAAACCGGGTCAAACCGGCAGGTAAACCGGATCGGGGACCGGTTAGTTACTGGTATGTAATTAAAAACCCAAGCATCCAGGAATTAGAATTTGAACTGCTCTAGGTTACTCTAGGTTCAAGAAGCAAAGGAAAGCACCAAATATAAAAACACATATACACCAATTTGTACCATAAGCTCCATGGTGAGTTGCAAGGAACTATACTGTATGCTAAAAATATTCAATTAAGCTGAGCACACACTACCTACATAAGCTGGACAGTTAAGAGATTCATGTAGATTAGCTATAATAACCTCAGAAAGGTATTGTGCATCTTGATTGTCCTGAAGAATTGCTGATCTATGTCGTCATGAGCAAAATAGGCATATAGCAGTGTTCCACCAAGTTTTCAGGATGCGGTGCATGGGAGCAGGGAAGCGCACATTGGGGACGTGTAGAGACACCCCAAAACTTTGGGGTATTTTGGGGGACAGGGGGGCGTAAAATATGAACCCCAACATATAAACTCTTATGTTCCCGAAGAGTTTAGTGTAATGTAAATGTAATTGTTATAGCCAAGCATATCATATCAATGTTTGTTTCTTTTAAGTTTTTATTTGTTTCTATTTCGATTTATAATGACCATTTAGTGTAAAAGACTAAAATTTAAGATGAACCATTTTTGTTATTTACTAAAAAAAAAAAATCGAGGGAGGTGGAGGCTGTGGGAGCCCCCCATTTTCAGGAGGGGGCATGTGGGAGCCCCCCAATCCGGGAAACTCCTAGACCTGTGCTTCCCCAAGTTTCACAAAAAGGGGGGCCCTGGGAAACGATTCCCTTGGAGCCTCCCAGCCCCCGGGGCGTGGGAAGCGCAAGGGGCACACCCCCAACCCAAGGAGACATGTCCCCGTGGAACACAGGAACATAGTATTTCAGAGATGCCCAAGGACTGCACGTGAAATGAACAAGCTTCTTTTGATATCACTGAAGGAACATCATTCCTCAAAGACAGCGAGTGTATTGCCAAATTGACCAACCAAAATGCCAAAATAGAAAAACTACGAGGATAAAATTAAAGATAACACAACAGCACAAAGAACAAGTAAAGTAGTTCATTACAGCCCTTGACACTAATATACAAAGGTCAGAGTACTGCACTTTATATACAGCACAGCACAGCACATCTACAAAGATAGCTAAACCAGGTCAAAGGGCTCAAGAAGGAAGGGAACCAATTCAACAAAAGAAACCAACAGGGCTGCTCCAACTTCAGAAAGTACTCGCAAATGGGTAACAAGATGCCAGACGGACTTGGAAATATAGGGCAAGTTGAGCTCTGAGATCATGTTTGGGATAATCGAAGACAAATAAACTAGGTAGGAATATAGAATCTGCACCAAATACATAATCTTTAAATTTAGGAAAACGTTTGCTGATAGTCTTTAGTTCACACAAGTAAAAGTTCACAATTTGAAGATCTGACCAGGAAAATATGCACCACCCTGATATGGGAAAGGGTGAAAGAGATTTGCAGCTGCAATAGCATCAAGAAACTCAGATGATATTTGTCAGTCACTAATAACACAAGGTAATAAAGATTTGACAGTTTCAGTCCCGAAGCAAATCTAACCGCAACGCTCAATCAGAAATGATTGCTGTGACAGGATGCTGACCATTTTAAATATAAAAGGGAACTGCCAAAATTGCCAATAAAAACAATATCTGACAATATTGCTAATATCTTAAAAAACATTTCCTGTTTTACAACTGTATCATGGAACCATTAATGACTAGCGATGCATGTTTCGGATAATTAAGTAAAATATCAAAATATATAGTTAATGAGACTTTTTCCAGCCTACACATGCTATCAAATAATATTATAAAACTAGATGTTTCCTCCAGCTATCTCTTCAACTTTACATGCACATTAAACTAACATCAAGCTTTCATCAACCACCATCTTCATTTCTATTATAAGAGACTTTGATTTCCCCATTTCAACATGTCACATCATCAATATATTTGAACCTGACGTTCCTACTCCCAAAACTATTTACCATGCTATTACAGTATCCTTCCACCAAGTTTTATAGAGACTATACTTATGTTAAGATGATCAATCTACTAAATACTTGTTTTTGATGCTGGAGTACAAACCACAAAATCTAAGACAATTCTTTGATGGTTCTGGTAAGTCCCTTGAATTGCTACTATCACACAGATTTCTCAGGCCCAGACCTAGAACCATACGAGTCCTTAAGCCAGCAATGACACTAAAGGTGATTTAGTTCAACCAGAACATCAAGTTGATTGTTGCTCGGAAAGTGCAAGCACCCAAAAGTGACTACAGCAGAGAACTCAAACAAGAATAAACCATTAGCCTCTACTACCTCAGGAAGGGCAGGCAAGCATCTTCCCCTTTTCTGTTAAATTCTCTAAAGGTTCAAATACTAGAAGATTCCCAAAAGAAGCCTAATGTTCCTAGATCAACGGTACTCTGTTGCTCTCCCAGAGATAATGTATCCATTTGACATCTCAGTTGAGAAGAGGCAGAAATGAGAATGAAGTAGATATGGACTTCATTCCAACCATTATCTACATGAAATGCCAGGGGATTAACAAGCCTCTACAAAAAACATATGGTCCAAAAAACTAGCTCTATGTTCAAGAATCTCAACTTTCTGTTAAAGACTACCTTGAATGTGATTTGGTAGCAAGTCGTGTTGAGGTAAGGGAGCGTGTGGAAACACTAATTCCTAATCAACTAGCCCCAGCTTCCATTAGTTGAATGGATAATCCCTTTTCTGTTAAACTCTCTAAAGGTTCAAATACTAGAACATTCCCAAAAGAAGCCTAATGTTCCTAGATCAACAGTAGTTTGTTGCTCTCCGAGATAATGTATCCATTTGACATCTCAGTTGAGAAGAGAGAGAAATGAGAATGAAGAAGATATGTAGTTCATTCCAATCATTATCTACGTGAAATGCCAGGGGATTAACAAGCCTCTACAAAAAACATATGGTCCAAAAAACTAGCTCTATGTTCAACAATCTGAACTTTCTGTTAAAGACTACCTTGAATGTGATTTGGTAGCAAGTCGTGTTAAGGTAAGGGAGGGTGTGGAAACACTAATTCCTAATCAACTAGCCCCAGTTGCCATTGGTTGAAGGGATAATCCCATTAAGTGTTTGGTTTGGACATTCCTCAATCTAGATGGTCTTCTATTGGATCTGGACAATACCTAGGCATCTAATGATGTGGAAAAAAGAATCACCTTTTGGATATAATCATAAATATAGTCGATGTATTGTCAGAGGCCCCATGGCTTCTTTATGGTAACTTCAATATGGTGGAAAGTTGAAATGTAAGATGACAAGGATTCTCTCTGACTCAACTACATCATGATGAAAAAGATGCATAGATAAACATGCATAGGATTGTATGATCTAAACAAGTTTAGAAATAAACATTTTGTAGAGTTATGGTTTACCTAGTGAAATTTTCAGAAGGGCTCAAAGCAGATCCTTTAAAAACTTGAATGAGTTATGTCCACTCCACTTGCAGCAGTGGCAAAAATTATTAGTGCTGAATGGACTGCTTGACATGCTCTTATTCTCCATGTGCCTCTGAGTTTATGGTTGTCTTGGGAAAGTCTTGATGCTTGCTTCAGGACTGTCTTCAGGCTTGTGGCATGTGGCTTGCTTCTCCCAGCACGATGCCTCCACATGGACTTTCTTCCCACACAATGAATATAACTTAGAATACCAACAATGGTCAACTCTATGGCCTTTCTTCTTGCAACAATAACACACAAGGGATCCTGCTTGATGCATACCTCTTGGTCTTCTTCTTTTTCTGTCCAATTGGCTTGCCACTTCTTCGAAGTGCTAGTGCAGGCTAAGTCTTTGCAATTTCCTCATTGTTGCTCTTCTGCAATCTGCCACAAGAAGGATAGAGTGGCAGTTTGTTGCCACCTTCATTTGTTGTTGCACTCTCTTTTGATGGGAAGGCCAACTCTGTAACGTCTTTCACCTTCACAAAAGTGATCTCAGTGGTCATGGCCTGTGGCAGTTTGTTGCCACCTTCATTTGTTGTTGCACTCTCTTTTGATGGGAAGGCCAACTCTGCAACGTCTTTCACCTTCACAAAAGTGATCTTAGTGGTCATGGCCTTTTCTTCTGTGCCATCAAAACCTGGGTATTCATATTTAATTGCCAGTTCAACTACAGTGAGACTTACCATTCCCCGACTTCTACAGCCTAGCGCTTGACCATCATAGCCCATTTGCCTTAGTTGCTTGGAACCAATGCCTCTGGTATGCTGTTCAAATCACCAAAATACTATTGAGGAAGCTGTAAAAAAGGTGAACTTATAATACTTGCCTTAGTCATCGTGTTGGCTTATGTGGTAGGAATGGAACTTGGAAGTGTTATGCCACATTTTATGGGTATACCTTTTTCTAGATAGTTTTTTGCTTTTTTAGCACAATGCAATCCAAAGTATCAAGGCCTATCTTTGTTGCTCTTAGACCTCCCCTTTGATGTGATAATCATATGAATGCCAATGTCTCTACTACAATGCCATGCCATGATAATGAATTATATAATCATGTACTATATGTTGGTATTGCCATAATTGATGTATTGATTGTCTGATGAGTATAGCTAGAAGTATCACACTTTCCAGTTGACGAGGGTAGTAGATCCTTGAATTACTTATGTACCACTGAACCTTGGTGATGTTTGAGTATTTAGCAAAGACTTGTACCCCCTTATCTGGGTCCATATTATGACCATCCATCCATCCATCCTCCATTCCACTTCATAATTCTAGTTTGCATCCTTGGTCTAAGTTTGATGAAGTTGAAATCTTGATCTCCCCTATGTGACCCCTCCACCATGAAGGCCTCCTAGTTTTCCCTTTGTGTCTCGAGCAATGTTTTGTTGCAACGATCTTTTCTGACGATATAGGAGGCTCACTTGTAAAACCTGGGTTGGTTATCATCAAAGGGTGTGAGTTTCCATGGAGAAATCATCTTTCCTAGACCTGAAGTATGAAAGTATTTTCCTCTTACTATGCCTCAAAATAAAATTCATGAAAAGAAGCTCCCAGTCCAAGACTCTTTGTACGTGCAAAAAGCCAAAGCAAGTTGAAGACCAAGTCAAAATAAAGAAGCAAGTAGAAAACTTGCCAATGAAGAAGGCCTCCAAATAAATTTAAAGGCCAAGGTCTCCAGAAACAGAAGAAGTACAAGAATGAAGAGTCCAAGAATTCAATGAAGACTAGTCCAAGAAGGAGCTAAATCAAAAGGTCAAAGTCAAATAGGGGGGAAGACTGATTATTGACGGTTAGAGAGAGATTATCTTATTACACATACGCATTTGTGAAACACATCCCTAGTGTTTGCCTAAGTGGTGAAGATCACAGAACTCCCCTTTCTTCCTATTCCTTGAGTCAACCAACTCACTTTTTGACCTATTATATCAATCTAACCTTGGTTATTCCATCTTGTCCACCCCTTACAAGAAACTGGTCCTTGCAAGTACTTAGATGTTATCATGAATATGGTTGGTAGGTGAATCTTTGTTTTTCAAAAACCTGTTTGAAGATACTTGTGGTGTAGGTATATCATCATGTTCACATGACTAGCTATATGATGACTCATTATGATTGTTAATTGCATTTTCTATGTATTGGTCCTTGTGGACACCCTTTGTTGCTAGTCCAAAAGAGACCCAAGGTATTCATTCCCACTTAAGTCTATTCCCACTTGTAAATGTATCCATTATGATGATTTGGGTGGATATTGTTCATTAAACCAATTTGTACTTGTTGGGTAAAACACAATAGGATACTTTCCAACATTGCTCATATTGTCATAAGAGTTATCATCATCTAAGTTTTTATTGATGTCTTTGAGAATTATTGGCGTAACTTGTTAGGTGTGTATCACAAATTACTTATATCTAAATCGCATGCTACATGTATGATGAGTTGATTTAATGCTTAGAAATATTGTCACTATTCGCATGTTATGTTATGACCTATGGATGGTGAATTATTCATATACCTGGAATGACTCTTATTCGATCCATATGTGAATCATTTTATACACTATTTCTTATGGTTTCATGATAATTTAGTGCTTGGTCCATTTAACTATTGATTCAATGAATTTCCTTAGCTACTCACATTGTTGCAAGTAGTTGCTATCCTTCATATGGATATTTATTTCACTGATGTTGCTTAAGTTAATGACTTAAGTTTACTTTAAATGCAAATGATACATTGATATATTGTTTTAATTGGAAGAAATTTTTGGATGTTAATTAGCATATATGGCGCAATGACTGTTGAGATTTTTTGGTAGAAGACGTGTGTTGGTGTCTATAAAGATCATTAGGAGCTTGTCATTAAGTGTGTAAAACTGCAGTTGAAGGGAACCCTACTAGACAATGAACATAGTTGAGAGAAGTATCCTTGCATCCTTGTTAAATGCAAGATGTTGGACATCCCCTTTGACTCTAGTCTAGTACCCTTCTTCGAGTAGTACCACACTAGACAACATTGAACAGGGACTTGGACCCATGTACCTTAGGTATATCAAGGACCCCTCTAGGCATCCTTAAACCATCCTATCAATCGTCTCATTGTTGTAGTGCACTGAACACATCATTCAAGAAGATTACTCTTCACATATCTCAGAGGTCGGGTGGTGTGGCCAAGGGTATGATCGATCCTCCTTCGATAGTTCTCGAAAAGATTGGGCCAAGCATCATCGTTGGATCTTGCGGGTAGATCGAAAGGCTACAGTAGCTTCCCACACCCTGTAATAATCAAGCCATTTTGGGATTGGGGGTTATTTTTTTAATTCAAGAAATCAATGGTTAATTGTTAATGAAAATGGTTTTATTTCATGGTATAATGTATTTATTTCTCATGGTTATATCTTATACATCATTGAAATAATGAATTAAAGTATGCCTCGTAATCTATCAATTAACCTTAGTTAGACACCTTTCCTTAAATAATAGAGTTAAGATGATATTTGGAGTTACTTGGAACTCCTTAGTTAGCTTTAAAAAAACTTTGCTAGGGTCTCTCCCTTGGTTAGTTTAGGTTCATTCACTGTTGAACCTAGGATACCTAAAAGAGGAGCTCCTTTTGATAGTGACACGTTGGGAAAGAGGTCCACAGTTGTCTTGATTTAGCGATTGATTCCTTGCCTATCCATTTATTGTTCGGGTACACAGGGTACTCCCAAAAGACCAAACACCTTGAGCAACCGCTTCACACAAATAGATCACAGATCAACACACCGATGTTTGTCACGTGGTCAAAACCCTCGAGAGGGAAACAGTCCACGACCCCAGCCAAATAGCTACTTGGAGCAATTTATTATGCAAAATAAAGAAAGTTACATGAGCTTCTCATAATCGATCAACTAGCCAAGGACCCTCTATGCTCTTTAAATAGAGATCATAGACCAATAAGGTGTTAAGCCACGGATCAATGGTAGGTATGATCTAAGAGAAGTTGAACAGTCGGATCACTCTATGTCTAGAACATATCGTGGCCGACGGATTAGAATATTTACAAATGCATACTAATGCATACTAAAGAAACACACTTTTACCTAACGGATATATTACACAAGTTGATCTTAACTAACTCCTAAGTGTCTAAATATCCTAACATCCCCCCTTAAGAACAACTTGGGATAGGATTGAAGGATTTACAAAAGTGACACTATTAGGAGAAGGAAGGAGGAATTAAAGCCTATCCCCCCTTAAGGACACATTCCTGAACTCCTAACATAGACCAAAGTTTAGAAAACTTCGCTTCTGTAAGAGACTTGGTGAAGATGTCTGCAACTTGATCATCTGTAGGGCAATAGAGAACTTCAATAACACTATCATGAACAAGATTTCTGATGAAGTGCATGTGTAGCTCAATGTGTTTGTTGCGCTGATGTAGAACTGGATCTTTGGCAAGCTTGATGGCACTTTGATTGTCGCACCAAAGTGGAGTAGGATGTTGCTGCTCGAATCCAAACTTTGAACGGATCTGTCGAAGCCGTAAAGCTTCTTGACTGGCATTAACTGCGGCTCGATATTCTGCTTCTGCTGAAGAAAGAGCAAGAGCTTGTTGTTTCTTACAAGCCCAAGTGATAGGTCCAGATCCCAGACTGAAAACATAACCTGCAGTAGACTTTCGATCATCAGGATCACCGGCCCAATCTGAATCAGTGAAACCAACCAACAAAGGTTTCCCCCCTTGTACTATAATGAATCCCAAACTGAATTGTACCTCGAATATATCGAAGTATTCTTTTTGCTACTTTCCAGTGACTGTCTTGGGGAGTTTGCATATAACGGGCAACACGACCAATGGCAAAGGAAAGGTCAGGACGAGAATGAGTCAAGTATAAAAGACTACCAACAAGCTAACGATACAAGGTGGCATCTACTTCAAGGGAAGTACAAGTGGCAGAAAGTTTGACTCCAGACTGGAAGGGAGAAGGGGCTGGTTTACAATCTTCCATGTGGAAGCGACGAAGAAGGTCACAAGCATACTTAGACTGGGAAAGAAAGATTCCTTCTTTGGTTTGCAAGACTTGCAGACCAAGAAAATAATGCAAATGTCATAAGTCTGATATTTCAAAATTTTGCTTAAAACTGGATTTCACATGGGTTATAAATTTAGGGTCACTACCAGTAAGGATAAGATCATCAACATAAAAAACAAGTATGATGAGATGGTTTCCTACTTTCTTGGTATAGACATTGGGGTCAGAATGGCATCTAGAAAAACCAGTGTCAAGGAGAAAGCTATCCATTTTGGCATACCAAGCTCTAGGAGCTTGCTTAAGGCCATATAAGGATTTCTTAAGGAGACAAACAAGGCTAGAGATATTCTGACCATATCCAAGAGGTTGTTCCATGTAAATTTCCTCATGTAAATCACCATGTAAGAAGGCAAACTTGACATCCATTTGATGGACTTCCCAATTATGTAAGGCTGCAAGGGAAAGAACAAGGCGGATGGAGTTCATTTTTGCTACAGGGGCAAAGGTTTCATTGTAGTCAATCCCTTCAACTTGGGAAAAACCTTTGGCAACTAACCTTGCCTTAAGTCTTTCAACACTTCCATCTGATGCATACTTAGTTTTGTAGACCCATTTACATCTGACAAGTTTTCTTCCTTTTGGAAGAGGAACAAGATCCCAAGTATCGTTTGCCATTAAGGAACAATATTCTTCATCCATAGCTACATCCCAATCTGGATTTCCTAAAGCTTTTGCAAAAGTTTCTAGATCATGATTCTCGGAAACTTGAGCCAAAAGAGAAGAGGTTCGCTGAAACTGAGAACATGTTCGACGTTGATCTCTAGGATCATCGGCAAGATCACCAGCTGCTTCACATGTTGAACAGACCCATCGAGGAAGTATTGGTGCTAGTGCAATTGGAGGAACATGAGCAGGCTAAGGTGGATTTCATCCTCACTGTCATCATCAGAAACTGGAGTTGGAAACCTGTCAAGGAAGTTGGAAGAAGAAGAAGAAGAAGGCACAATCGCCGAATCAAGCTCGCAGGCCAAAGATGGCACACCCGCCAAGTTAAGATCG
>LPNX011179979.1:853494-951640 GCA_001517045.1 Pseudotsuga menziesii | reverse complement strand
TTTAGGAAGTAAACCCAAGTGCATTTGGAGTAGTCATCAATGAAAGTTAAGAAATATTTGAAACCAGAAAAGGATGCAGATGGAAGAGGACCACACAAGTCGCTATGCACAAGCTCCAAAACAACCGAGGCATGCCAAGAGGCATGTTTGTCAAAACTGTCTTGATGATGTTTTCCGAGTACACAACCGGAACAAACACCATCCTTGCAAGATACCATCAGAAGACCAGTCACCATATTGTCTTTACATAGTTCTTGCAATGAGCGATAATTTAAGTGACCAAATCGCTCATGCCAAAGTTTGCTCAAGTTATCACTATGAGCAACAAAAACTGAAGGAAAAGGTGATGACCCAAAGTTGTTAAATTTGTACAACCTGGTAATATCATCAACAGTTCTAGTAGCAAGGACATTTTGAGGATTTTTAAAATCCTTGATTACAACTTGGTGAGGTGTAAACGTCACAGTTTTACCTTCACCTGAATGAGTAATTTGATAAACTGATAACAAATTGCGGGAAATTTTTGGAACACATAGTACATCACTGAAATGACCATTTTCTACTGGCACTGTTCCAAATCCTACAACACTTAGAGATCTATCATCACCAACAAATATTTGTTTGGTGTTACATTCATGCATAGTAGAAAATATGGCTTAATCCTTAGCCATATGATACGATGCTCCAGAATCAATGAACCATTCATTTGAAGTAGAAAAAGAAGATGCAGTATAAGAGTAACCCGAAGCACAAAGTGCATGTCCATGAGAGTTAGATTCTGAAGACGAATCTAGGCTGATATGGTGCTTCTTCATTGCTGATTCCGAGGCTCCCATCTTCTTGAAACACTTAGATTCATCATGATTATCTTTCCCACAAAAATTGCAATGATGCTCAGTCTTCTTTCCTTTTGGCTTGGATCCTTTGTCATTTTTTAAAGAAGGAGCTGACTGAGAGGGTTTGGGACCCTTGTTGTTTGGCTTATTATTGTGAAAATTTTGTTTCTTAGGAGGCTTGGACTCTTCTTTCCGTTGGGACAATAAGCCTTTCCCAGATGTATCTGCATTGTTAATTATTCCAAGATGAATGAGCTTATCTTGCTCTCTAATTAAGGAATCACAAAAGGATTCAAGACTAGGCTCTTGATAGCTAGCTGCAGTCAAGGATTATTTCATGGAGTAGAATGTAGATACAAAAACAGAATATGCAGGTCCAAGTTTGGAAAAAATATGATAAATAAATTGTTTGTCTTCTTTCTTAATCTTGCATTCTGCACATAAGAGTCTAAGATTTTTATAATTAGATAAATAGTCTTGAATGCATGAAAAATCATTTGGATTAAAGGAAAGCAACTCATTCTCAAGTTGATGACCCCGAATTTCATTGTGTTTACCAAACACAGATTCCAACTTTTCCCAACTTTTATCAAGTTCATCAATTCTAGATATGTGGAATCGCAAATTAGTAGAGATTGAGATCCAAATCAATCCACGAGCTTCATCACATCTATTTGCCCATTTAATTTTCTTATCATCATTAGTGGGTTTTGTTTTTTTCCTTGAGGTTATCCTGAAAAGTCCCCTACTTCGTAAAACATCCTCCATACGAGATTTCCATGAGAAATAGTTAGAACATGTAAGTATAATATCACAAGGGGCGGCCATACTGTAAAATAATGGCTAAAAAAATAGAAACTAATTGTCTGGTTGCAAATAACTCGAAAAAATATGCGATTTAAAAAAAAACGGCACTGAAAACTGATTTTGGATGATGAAGTTATGCTTGATCAAAGAAAATGTTGAAGATGTCCCCAATAGTGACGTGGCAGATATTAACTTGACCAACTAAAAAAAAGAACCCCCCTCTTCCCAAGATCAACCTTTGACAATCACTTTACAATAAAGTTGCTTAGAAGTGAATCACTTTTGTAGAATAAGTGAGGTTCACTTTTACAATAATGTTACTTTTAAATAGTGCGGCAATAAATTAAAAGACTTAAGTGACTCACTTTTTATTTTATTTTATTTATGTGAGATGCACTTTTACAATAAAGTAACTTGAAAATAGAAATTGCATGCACTAAAAAGTAGCTTAATAAGACTTGAACTCAAGATCTATTAAGGAATAAAGCAACTTTGGACCAAGTGAGCTAAGTTTAAAAGGTACGTAAAATAATGGAAAGAGTTTTTTTTTTTCTTTACTCTTCTCTCTCGTTCTCCGTGCTTACCTTTTTTTTCTGCAAATCACAAAAAAAAACGAAAAACAAAACAAAAAAAACTTTTTCCACACAATGGTGTTAGATCTTGGTTAGCTTACCCGGAAAGTGTACGTTTTCAAGTTTTCTCGTTGTTTCTGATTTGTTGTGATCGCACAAGGTGCACGGCAAAGAGCATACGTAGCCAAGAAGACAAGAAAAATAACTTTCCCTTACTGTTTCTGATTCGCCACGATCGCGCAAGGTGCACGACAAAGAGCATACACAGTCAGGGAAGGCAACAGTCCAAAACTAAAACCAAAAAGATCTAGTAATAAAACTGATAAGATATGAGAGATTTAAAAAAAACAAATCCGTCACTGTAACATTATAGCTTCAGATTTACCGAAATGGGTGTTTCTGGAACAAACGGAAACATTTTTCGATGAAACGAAAACTATTTCCCAATGGAAACGGCGCTCCGGACGCAATGGAACAACTCCCAAAGGCCAAAAATGCACAGTAAATCCAGAACCAGAAACCCTTTCAAAGTTTCAGCAACACCGGTTCCAGATCTAGATCAAAACCGAAAACGGCTCTTCATAAAAGCTCTGATACCATGTTCGGGTACACAGGGTACTCCCAAAAGACCGAACACCTTGAGCAACCGCTTCACACAAATAGATCATAGATCAACACACCAATGTTTGTCACGTGGTTAAAACCCTCGAGAGGGAAACAGCGAAGTCACCAGATTCGCCGATTTTTTGGCTTAAAATTCGAGATTTGGCGATTTTTTGTAGCCAGCGAATTAAACGTTTAAAATCGACGGTTTTCAGCGGCTTGCGAGTGAACCCTGGTCCCTCCGAAATTATCGCCGCGCTTATTATGTGCTGCTGTCGTCGCAAATCCATAAATTAGTGTGGAGATGGCCATCGTGAATCCTGAGTCGCACTGCGCAGACTCCATAGTGTTGACGGTGCAATGGCAAAGGCAAGGGCCGAGGTCGCCGATGCAAGGCTCGAGGGTGCAGTTGTTGAGGGTGTAGACTATAGAGTCCCTCTGCAAACCAAAGTCACAGAGGGTTCAAGCTTCCCGACTGAAATGAGCAGTCTCTCGAGGTCGAGTCCACTTGGTTATTATGTATTATATTATTATTCTTTCATAACCATAGCCCAAACTATTGTAATATAAATTTGTAAAGTTATGTATGTATTTAGTAATATTAATTTAGATATTATAGAATATGTTTTTTAATATGTTTATCATTTTATACAAGATATATTTATTATTATATAATTAAATCAAATATTATTAAAAATAAAATTTAAACTTATATATATTCGAATTTAAAGACGACTTTTATCATTAAAAAAATTTCACGATTTTTTTCCGAATTTCATTCTTGTCAAATTCGAACACGAACTCGAACTAGGTGACTTAGGGAAACAGTCCACGGCCCCATCCAAATAGCTACTTGGACCAATTTATTACGCAAAAGAAAGAAAGTTACATGAGCTTTTCATAATCAATCAACTAGCCAAGGACCCTCTATGCTCTTTAAATAGAGATCATAGACCAATCGGGTGTTAAGCCACGGATCAATGGTAGGTATGATCTAAGAGAAGTTGAACCGTCGGATCACTCTATGTCTAGAACATATATCGTGACCGTCGGATTAGAATATTTACAAATGCATACTAATGCATACTAAAAAACACACTTTTACCTAACGAATATATTACACAAGTTGATCTTAACTAACTCCCAAGTGTCTAAATATCCTAAGATTTACCGCTATGTTGTACATAAACATGAAGGATGCCTTGCTTCCCTATCCTCCTAGACAACTAAATGCAACTTGGCTAATTTCTTATCATTTTATACCAACTCTTAGTGCAGCTAAGCCATTATCTAAGTGAATTTCTACTCTTGCCAACTATCCATCTAAATGATCTTCTCTCTCAATTGCACAACAAGAACTCTGTGATTGTCCCTAACTACCATGACAATTGTGAGGGAGTTGGGCCTTGGAATTCAAAAAATGGTCCTTTAGCAATGACAACAATTTTGTAGAGGTCTCAAGGTTCTTTTCCAACTCTACCATCCTCGTATCAAACATTTATACCTTCTCCTTCAAGTGCATGTTTTCGTCTTGGTGCTACAAATTGATGGCCTTTACGTCTACATGCATTTCTCTCTTTTCCACTTTACCCATGTTAGGTCTACTTTCTCCTCAAATTTCTAACAATTGTCACGATCAAGAAATCAACTACTTTGATATCAATATGATCCATAAATGAGGGACTTGTATCCCACTCACTTCACCAACACAAATTCTCTATGGAAATGAAACTTGATCTCTACAATCTCTATTTAGGGTTGTTTATAGTGCTTCTCTATCATCGATGTAACCGACAACAAAACAATCAACCTCTAAATCTATATGTGCACAACTCTTGTCCTTTAACCAATTTCTAATGCCTACTTCTTGAGATGAAGTAGTTATTTGCTCGCTCTCAACTCTGATCTGAGGGAGCTCTAGTAGTGAACTAGGCAAAATCTTCTTGCTATAGGTTGTCTTAATATGCTAGATTCAGTTCTGCCTTTTGTTTCCTTGCAACAGTTGTTCCAGAATAATACATTGAAAACATAGCTTCTAGACTGTCATAATGTCTATTAGGTTTTACCTACTCAAACTCAAGGTTTAATAGTCTTCTTATATAGCAATCCTTTGAACCACCGAGGTCCCAAAACAATCACAACTTCATGTAAAACTCAGGCATGCTTCCTGTTATCCACTAATTTGCACTTAGTGGATTTCCAGTGAGCCGCCAAAGTCATGAACAAGTCAATTGTTCATTGTCGGTGCTCGGAAGTTTCGTGGTTACATCAGGACCAGTTGCGGTCCCTTTTTTTTAATAAAATGCATGTTCATACCCCTTGGGGGCGTTGTAATAAATGCTCTAACATGACAAACTTTTTGTAAAGGACTTGGCCTCCTCGGACTTGGCCATCAATCCAATCATTCCAAGGTGTTTTTTCCCTTGTCAATTATGCAATGTCGAATAAGCGATGTAAATTTTCGAGGTTTTCACCGCTCCTCCAAAGCTAGAATAGTCATCCTAGTGGTTAGTCCTTAGGAGGTTATTAAAATTCATGTGTCGATGTATATAACTGTGTTAAGCATCGATATTGAGTCGTATAGACATGTACTAGGTCCCCCTAGAGTTTCATCTGATTCTGGAAAAAAAAACCGCATTTTAAGGCCATTTTTTAATGGTTTAAATGGAAAGTTTCAAAATGTAATAAATACGTAATCCGAAGTCTATTTTTGGCGTGGATGGGCTCATTTTCAAGCTCAAAGCACCTCCTTTCCCTCGGGACCTACTTTCTCGTGCTTCTGGTGACAAGATCGTCCCGTATGGCATTATTTCACTAAAGATGCTACAAAACATTAAAAAAAATGCTAAATTATGACAAATTACACTAAAGTCAAAATTATGACTTTGAAAGGATGGCAATTGTTTTATGGTGGATGACATCATACTTTGGATAAAGGCATGCATTATATATCAATGTTTTCATACTAGCAATTACATTAAAACTTGGTTATGCGCCACTCCTCCAAACTCACGCATGAAGGTTGTGGTCCCTGACGTCATCTCATTGGCGTGGCAGGGAGGTGGAAAATCCCTTCCTAAAAACGTGGGTAATTCACCCCTTATTGTTAGCATTTGATCTAGAGTTAAGTGTGGAGGAGTGGCGCCCCCTTTTTGGTGATCACATTTTGAGATGTGGCGAATGGGGGTGGATTGATTGGAGGTTAGTTGAAGTCGCATCTCCTTGTGGAGATGTGGCATCCTCCCATGGAGTTTGGATCCATCAAATCCCCTAATCTTCTCCATCAAACTCAAGTTAAATCCTCCTTATCTTTTGTTGGTTGGTGCAACCCCCCATGGGATTGTAAACTCTATTTAAGCAAGGCCTTCTTCCTCATTAGGGATAGAAGCAAAAAGCCTCTGCTCTTGTATCATTGTTA
Organism: Pseudotsuga menziesii; assembly: GCA_001517045.1. Lineage (NCBI taxonomy): Eukaryota > Viridiplantae > Streptophyta > Pinopsida > Pinales > Pinaceae > Pseudotsuga > Pseudotsuga menziesii. Next base: position 945,404 of record LPNX011179979.1, on the reverse strand, counting down.
TTGTTGTTTATAAATAAAATTTGAAAGGCTTTGGAGGCTCATGATCTGTGGCAGGTTGTGCATATGGTGATTTCTTTGTGAGGTAATTTTCTTCAATTATTTTGCTTTGCATAACTAATAGTTTGGCTTAGAAGGATCTCTATAGCATGTAGGGTAAGCATTTGTAGTTCTCAATTTGCTTATTTACTTTCTTTCTATTAGCGATATAAGAGTTCATGCTTTAGTCGGTTATAATTCATGATCTTTTGGTTTCCTAACTGTAGGGTGTACCAGATCTAATTTGTTTTGTGCAAGCTTGATAAGTGTGCAGATTACCATCTGAGTGAAAAGTAAAGCTCAGTTGCATCTTGTTTCTTTTGGATTATAGTTTGAAACCAACACATAAGCATTCCTTGCCTGCATCAGAGATCCTTCCAATCTTGCAAGAAAGATTCAAGACTTGAGAAGTTTTTACAGTGTTCCACCAAGTTTCCGAGACGCGGGAGCGTGGGAGCGAGGAAACGCACATATGGGACGTGTAGAGACACCCTAAGATTTAGGGGTATTTTGGGGCGAGGGGGCGAGGGGCGTTGAGGTCTCTAAAATTATTAAAAAAATAATAAAACTATGAACCCCAACATGTAAACTCTTATATTCCCGAAGAGTTGCGTAATGTAAATGTAATCGTTATAGCCAAGCATATTATATCGATGTTTGTTTCTTTTTGTTCGTTTCTATTTCGATTTATAATGACCATTTAATGTAAAAACTAAAATTTAAGATGAACCATTTTGTTTTTAAGTAAAAAAATTTAAAAATTCAAGGGGGGTGGGGGCCTGTGGGAATCCCTAAAAGGAATTTATTTTTAGTTTAAGCATTGTAAGTAATCATCAATAAAAATCAAGTGGGATTACAACTCCCACAACCCCCTTCCCTTGTAGGGATCACCAACCTTGTAGTTTCCTATGTGAGACGGATCCAGAATGGATGGTAGAGGGACAAGCAACTAAGGAGGTGGAACCAAGATTGCCTCGACTCCCAAATGGATGGTTGCCACGGCAATCAAGGCAGTCTTCCCTTTATGTTGTCTTAGCCCAAGACAATCAATGGAGGAGACACAGAACTACTCCCAACAGAAGAAATCAGACCTAAACACCAAATCCGATCAAATGGACTTAAGGTATGTAAGGTGTAAGCTGATGGAAACCCTAGATCTATGGATGACGTCACTAAATGAACCAAGGCTTTGGATCAGGGCTTAGGAGATATGAGATTTGATCCAAGTTAGGACACAAGTGACCTATGAGGCATAAATAGATCTCGAGTTAAGGTACTAGCAAAAGGTGAAGATATCCACTGCCTTGGGAAACGTAACCAATGCAGAGAAGGTAAGAACAAGTTTGGGACTATCTAGTACCGAGGGATAGACTCGTAAAAAGGTATGATAGTGTCAAAGAACTCGAGCCACAAGGAAAGTGTCAAAACGTAAGAGGAAAAGGCAACAGGAGGGGTAGCGCTAGGGTTTGAAGATCAGTGCCTTCGAATCTGGACCAATGGAGTCACTTTTTGCCCAACGCTGAAGAAGACACACCTGGGGTTGGACCCAATCTACGAACCCAAAAGTAGTTTTGCCAAAAAAGGATCAGATCATGAGAAAAGGAGGCAACATGGAACACTAGGGTTTGAAGACCAGTGTTTTTCAGATCTAGAGCAAGGGAGTCACTTTTCGCTCAGCGTTGAGGGAGACCCACTTAGGGGTGGACCCGATCTACAAAACCCAGAAATGGTTTGCCCTGAGATCAAGCGGCTTGATCTATAATATTTGTTTTGGTTTTTTATATTTAGGGTTTTAAGATAAAAATGGAGACATAGATGCCAATGGATTGAGATCTGGAAGAGAAGCACTAACCTATAAATCTTACCTAGAAAACCTTGTAGATGCCTTGATAATGATGATCCCTGCTATCCCAATCAATTTGAGAAGATTTGAGTGAGTTCTATGCCCAACATTTTGCGCCAAGAAGCCACTGCGCCCTCTCTCCTGCACAACAAACGTCAACCATATTAGATTTGTTGCATCATGAGAAAAAAGCAAATGCTACAGACAAATAGCAAGATGAAATCATAGATCACATTGATGCTAATGAAAACCCCCTTATACAAAACGCATACAAGCCAAGCGAGTTGAGGAAACCCTGCAAAAACGCCCAAGTTGAAGTCGCCCTCCTATAGACAAGACAATGTTTCCCAAAAAATATATATAGATCTCAGATAAAATACCCAAATGCTAGGAAGCAAAAGATTTTCCTATCACCATCTAAGAACACCAGATGCAAAGGAGATCCAAAGAATTTCCACAAGAAAAGTTTTTCTATTATCCAGATCCAAGAGCCAAAGACACTTGACAAATGAGAAGCTCACTCCATTAAATAGGAATGAGAGAACCAAAATCCTAAACACTTTTCTAATGGGTGGCTAAGATTAAAAGAAACAAATGTTCTAATCAACAGTTGAGATGAGCTCAACATACAATACATGGATCAATACAATAATATAATATAAAAGTGGACTAAATCACCCTAGAGAGGGGATCCCACTCAACAAAAAATAAATGAAGCACATCGTGGGTCCAGGGTGTGTTAACTAACTCCCTTTGGGTGTCCCCATGGCACAATAAAAATAATATAATTTTTTAACAGTGAAATTGTGCCTTCTTGAGGAAATCATGAGCCTCCAAAAAGCTTCAAAAATAATAAAATATGCCCGAAAAAATAGATGTGGGCCCATCCAAGTGCTACAACTGCTGGAGAAGGAGTGGAAGACATCACACTCATCATCAGAACTCATCCTATGCCAATTCCTTGCCTCGGTAGCCCAAACGGAATTCTTCAGTAGCCATTTTAATTATTTTTTATTTTCCTCGAGAAACGTGATATGCCAAAAACTGCCTCCTAGGGTGCCTACGTTATCCAACTGAGCCCACCAGGCTCTCTGGGAGGGGGGTAATATGGTACAATCAAGTCGCTAGACCCCCCATGCCTCATACAGTGCCCTAGGAGATCCAAGAAAATCATCTCCCTGCTCAAATAGTGTAATATCCCAAATCCTGATATTTTCTATTTCTATGCAATTTCATTGAAATAGTCGGGCATGCAAACTGCCATGCAAAATTTCCCTATTTTATAGCTGAAATTAGGGTTAGGGTTTGCAGGATAGAATGAACACTTACCACTGATAAGCCGGTTGAAAATGCTCCAGAGAGAATAAGCATGCAAGATGAGCTGAGTCGATGAAGAAATGACCTGGTTTTCTGCTGCAATACCCCGGTTGGCTGAATCAAACAAGTGTGACGTTTTTGCTGAAGGGATGGTCAGCTTCAGCTGGAAATAAGTCGAAAGGAAGGTGTGCCCGTGCCGGAGAGGATGACCGGAGCATGCAAGAGTTTTGACCTCTCCAAATGCCCTAGCGAATTGATCTCTTAGTCTACTGCTCATGCCCCCACAACCCTGTAAACTGCTACTAGCTGCCCCGAATGGACAATCTGATCGCTGATAATCACCCAATGCAATAGAGTGATCCTATCAGTGAGGATGCAGGCTGCATGCAAAAGAAATATGGTGATCCAAAGTTCTGGTGAATGACTTTGGGTTTCCCAGCTAAATGCCCCTAGCTGTACAGATGAATCTGCAATAACCTTCGGAATTATACTGGAATACTGGATAATGATGAATGCAATAGATACGGTGACAAACCTGGATGGTTTATCCTGAAGGAGACTAGGGCAGATGTCTCACTCAGTGTTACAAAAATCACCGATTTCTCGGCAACATCGCGATATATCGCGACTTCTCCTCTCGGTGATATTATCGGGAAACATCGCTGTGATTTTTTCGGCGATATTTGAAGGAAAAAAAACGCGTTAAAATCGCGATTTTTTAGTAAAAATCGAGAGTCGATCAAACAAGGGCGTCGAGGTCAACGAAACACTCATTTTTTTTTGGTTTTTTGTATGTTACCGGATCCGCTGGCCCTCGAGCATGGATTCGCGGAGCTCTAATGAGATACCAATCCGCCAGCAAAATTTAATTGCTGCTCGAACAAACACCATTTCGGTCTCTCTCCGATGATTCCTACTTTAATTAAATCTGTTGGATGCCGGGGGATATCCATTGGGTAAAGCCCGCCATGGTTGCACATTCATGTTCATCGATTCCTTCACTCTGCTGTGACTCGTTGGGAGCCCTCCGCACAGATGGACGAAATGAATGGTCAACAAGTCGAGCCCTTCAAAAATAATTTATAACTTTAGTTTTATAAATTATTTATTTAAAAATTTATATATTATACATTAAAGTTGAAAGTTGTATATTTAAAATTTTACATATTATACATTAAGGATGTAAAGTTATATATCTCAAAGTTAAAGGTGTTATAGTTAAATTTTATATTAAATTTGTAAAGTTATATATTTAAAAATTTATATATTATACATTAAGGAGTTGTATATTTGAAAATTAAAGTTGAAAGTTATATTCAAGTTATATCTGAAAGTTAAAAAGTTGTATTTTAAAGTTAAAGTAAAGGTTATTACAGTTTTTATAATCTTGGTATTATACTTTATTTATTAAAATTAGAAATTATAATTTATTTATATTTATTTATTATACTTTATTTCTGTTATTAAAATAATAAAATCTAACATATGGATTAATTTTTTGTCATGTTTCATTGCCTTAAAGCTTGATAGTGGTGTCACTAAACATTATTTAATAAAAGTCGTCATTATATTTAAAAATGTATATAGTTTTTAATTTTTATGTAAGTTCTAATTTTAGAATTTTTAAAAATTATATTTATTATTTGTACTTGTCATTTCCTCGCTGTAGATCCTGGCTTTTTAAAAATAAGGTGGATTTGTATAACTTAGGTTTCTTTGATGTTCTTGTTGCTTTAGAAGTTTAGATTCTAGAAAATTGAAAAAAAATGAATATTTTTGTATTTTTTAAGTTTGCCGATATATTGCCGATGTTTGCCGACATTTTTGCCGATAAATCCAATAATTTCTTTTTGGACCCTCGGCGATATATTCGCCGACACGATATTTGTAACATTGGTCTCACTGTCGAAATCCCGTTAACTGAAGACGTCGTCTCCAACCCCAACCACTGTGGCGGCATGCTGTGCTGCTTCTCAAGAGCTCCAAAATAATAATAATCCAAAAGTAAAGTCTCCATTCACTTTATCTTTCTTTTATAACTTTCAACTGCGAAAACCCTAACTTTTGACCTAATTAGGTCACTTTAACTTCTAATTTGCAGTTGACTTGCATGCATGCGCATAGAGACTTAATTGGGTGCATGCATCATTAAATAATGCTTAGATGTCATGCATGTCACTTTTAGGGTTTGCATGTCACTTTTAGGGTTTGAATGCATATCACTTTTAGGGTGCATGCATGTCACTTTTAGGGTTTGCATGCATGTCATTTTTAGGGTTTGCATGCATCTCACTTTTAGGGTTTGCATGCATCTCACTTTTAGGGTTTGCATGCATGTCACTTTTGGGAACATTACAGTCCTCCCTTGCCAAAGATTGCTTGTCCTCAAGCAATCCCAACGCAAATCCACAATCAATCAATTGAACCAACTGAATCCAGGGATGATCCTAGGGTCCCAAATTATTTTAGGAGATTTGTAGCACCCTCTGCTCAAAACACTGCACTGTACAGTACCATCACCAGATACCTCTTGAAAGCACCCTCTAGCAATCACTAAACTGTCAGTCACTGTAATCCTAGGGTCCCAAATTAATCTGAGAATTGCAGAGGTCAAAATGCATCCACCGCTACCCTACGTGGTATCAACACAAGGAGAATCATGTAGACTCCCAAGTAACACCATCAATAAACACTGTATCCATCCCTCATAAGGTCTTCCACCTGGATCCCAATGCAAACTTATGCATATTTCATCCCAAATATCTGAAGACTCTTGTGGGACTATACCCTTCGCTAGGAATGTCTTCCCAAGAATCGCCCACTCAATAGGACACCAACTCTTAATCTCTCTCCAATCCAACCCTCGAAAAGTACCTTGTCCATAAGCACCATCACAAGGAATAATCCTACCAAGCTGACATTCTACCCTTCTGATTTCAACTGGAATGCTCATATATCGCTGGTCAATTTCTCGATCCTGGCCAACCTGTAAAAAACATCCACCATTATGCAAATCTGGACTCAAGCTACCGCAAGCCCTGTCTATGTACTCCTTAAAAGGACTGCTTTGAAATGCAATAGTATGTTTCTCTTGCTGCTCCATCAAGGAATCTAACTATTGTTCAATACTATAAATCCTGACCGCTGACTCGGTACATACAACTCAAAGAACTATAAGCTCAACATCTCGTTGTACTATGGTGTCTCCGAGTATCTCGGTCCTCTCTTTCATCGCTAGAATGCTTTCTTTAACACATTCAATCTTCTTTCGGTGACTATCATCTGGAAGCTCTATCTCATGCATGTATAAACTCTCCCTAACCTCCATGTGTGACTACTCATTGTCTCGACTGCTGTGCTCATTGCCTTGCATCTCATGTATTTCGCCTGTCATAACTGTCTAGATTCCTACTGTAGGTGATGAAGAGTGTACCAACTCCAACTCATCACACGGTTTGTCCACAATCTGACTAGCGAATGTGCTTGTGTCGCTAGACTCATAGGATGGCTCATCACATGGCTCATCATGTACTGTTAACTCAAAATGAAGCTCACCAACAACCTGTACTTCATGCTCATCTTTCTTCCCTCCTCCAACTATGCTTTTAAGGAGATCCTCATCCAAATCCTTGGGCTGGCTCCTGAACATGATGGTGTAATAATCTTAAAAGGATAATGCTGCACATACCTCATCACCCAAGGCTCGATACTCCTGATATCGAGGCAAGTGTTGAAGTACTGCTAACCTCTGCATATTTCTAGCCAAGATCCTTCTCATTGTCTTCATGTTCTCACAAGCTGGCAAAGAAAAACCTTTGTTTTGACATGCACTTCACCAACATCACTGACATGCATTTGCATGTACACGCATGCACAATATGCACTTTTATTCAATTGTTATGTACCCACAACTGGCAAGGATCATGCTCTTATACCACTGTAATATCCCAAATCCTGATATTTTCTATTTCTATGCAATTTTACTGAAATAGTCGAGCATGCAAACTGCCATGCAAAATTTCTCTATTTTATAGCTGAAATTAGGGTTAGGGTTTGCAAGATAGAATGAACACTTACCACTGATAAGCCGGCTGAAAATGCTCCAGAGAGAATACGCATGCAAGATGAGCTGAGCTGATGAAGAAATGACCTGGTTTTCTGCTGCAATACCCCGGTTGGCTGAATCAAACAAGTGTGACGTTTTTGCTGAAGGGATGGTTAGTTTCAGTTGGAAATAAGTCGGAAGGAAAGTGTGCCCGTGCCGGAGAGGATGACCGAAGCATGCAAGAGTTTTGAACTCTCTAGATGCCCTAGCGAAATGATCTCTCAGTCTGCTGCTCACGCCCCCACAACCCTGTAAACTATTGCTAGCTGCCCCGGATGGACAATCTGATAGCTAATAATCACCCAATGCAGTAGAGTGATCCTACCAGTGAGGATGCAGGCTGCATGCGGAAGAAATATGGTGATGCAGAGTCCTGGTGAATGACTTAGGGTTTCCCAGCTAAATGCCCCCAGCTGTACAGATGAATCTGCAATAACCTTCGGACTTATACTGGAATATTGGATAATGATGAATGCAATCGATACGGTGACAAACCTGGATGGTTTATCCTTAAGGAGACTAGCGGCAGATGTCTCACTGTCGAGATCCCGTTAGCTAAAGACGTCGTCTCCAACCCCAGCTGTTGTGGCCGCACGCTATGCTGCTTCTCAAGAGCTCCAAAATAATAATAATCCAAAAGTAAAGTCTCCATTCAATTTATCTTTCTTTTATAACTTTCAACTGCGAAAACCCTAACTTTTGACCTAATTAGGTCACTTTAACTTCTAATTTGCAGTTGACTTGCATGCATGCGCATGGAGACTTAATTGGGTGCATGCATCATTAAATAATGCTTAGATGTCATGCATGTCACTTTTAGGGTTTGCACGCATATAACTTTTAGGGTTTGCATGCATGTCATTTTTAGGGTTTGCATGCATGTCACTTTTGGGAACATTACAAACAGGCCAACCAACATAGCAAACCTGCACCAGAATGGTACACTGAGCCAAATCATCTCTGCAACTGCCCGGAATTGAAAGCAAGTTGTCTCATTGGACTCAGGGAGTCCAAATCCATCTAAGGTGCATACTCATACACCCTATATGTCTCTGCATGATCATCTACAATATCCAATATACCCAAATAGATAAAATAATAATCTGTAAATGACCATATAATATAACCCAGTCTAACATCCATCTGTTGCAAGTGTTCAAAGGTTAAGCCATGTTCTACAAATCATTCAAAAGACACTTATAACAAGTAGCAATTATTTCACTGGCGATCTACCAACCAAATATATAGTGTTTTATTTATTTATTATAACTCAGCCGAGACTTTCAAGACCATACTCACTTCATAGTTGTAATAAATTTGCTAGTGGAGGGTGAAGGCTAAAATTCACAAGGCTAGGCCAAAAGGGGGACTACCAACTTGACATTGTGACACTTCGGATATGGAAAGGGAATACTCACTCTAGCATATGCAAGACAAGCAATAACACGGGGGATGCTAGTGTCTCACAAATGGATAAGCTACTTTCAGAGGTGCTTATTCACCTTGACAAATGCTCGCAATCCAAAACAATACAAATGAGGCCCACAATCCTTAGATATAACTTTAGGAACCATTGCTTCTTTGGGTCTTTGATTTTCCACAACGTTGGTCCATGCATTTATTACACGGATTTTCATTATTTTTAGGCTTCACGCATTCATGTATGTTTAAAAACACTACTTTTCATGAATGTTTTAAGATATTCATTTCAATGTACTTCAAAACCAATTTCATTAGGCTTGCCTTTCATTCATGTATGTTTAAAAACACTACTTTTCATGAATGGGCTTTTTCATAAGATATTCATTCATTTCCAAATACATTGTATTGATGGCAACGCTACTTGTTTCAGGTTTAGCCAACACAACCTAGGCAACTCCGAGCCGAGACACAAATAAACAGGGAAGCTTGTCCAACAAAGAGGCTCTAGTGGGGAAAGGTCTTCCATGCCACAAGTCAAGTAGTAGGTCGGTCAGAAACATAACCGGAAGGTAATGGATGAGTGGAGACAGTGAATGATGAAACCAACACTAGCAAGCCAAAGTATGGTGGGAAGGACTACTTCTATTCTCCCTACGGAGGGTAAAACCAATGAGTATAGATCAAGAACTTCCAGGTTTGAGTAGGGACATCAATACAAAATATCAATACATCCAAGTCCACATATTTATATGACTGCCAGATCATGACACTAAATGTTAATACATGTCACAAAAATTAGTATAAGAGCAATGATAACCATAACACAAGATAATATAAGCTGAGTCATAAACATGTAAATAATCCATCTAAACCAACATCTGTCCACTGAGAAAACACTGATACAACTCTGGGCACTACTAATTGCTCTGCAAATGGCTAAATGACTACATCAGTCCTCAAATATGAGTGTCCAGAGACTCAGTCATGGCATGGGAGAGTACTATAGTCCATCAATCAAATAATGATCCATCATAGATGCTCATCTCATATGTAGGGGAACTGGCTGAAAAGTGTACTGGAATCTAAAAAATAGAATATGGTAGCCCGGCTACTATATATGTGATAACAGTCTTACAATACCAATTTGGAATCAACAATTGGCCATTCTGGTGTATGCTCTTGCCCATCGCAGGTTCGCCCTGAGCTTTAGGATAATCAAAAGCATGAATGCGCACTAATTAATTCCTCACATTTAATTTATCGAACTCACATTAATAAAAGCAACTTCCCCAAAACATTACGGAAATCCGACGTAACGAGCCTGAGAAATATTGGGCAAATTCTTTAGGGAAAGCGGGAACAACTAGAAAGCGACCGTGGGGTCCCGTTGGGCTACATCCTTGTTGCTGTAGTGTTGAACACTCCCCCACAACTCCATCTATCCCACATTTTCCCATGTGGAGCCACTCTTCTCAAAATCCGAACATATTCCTAGTACCTCACGATATATTGGGAATCCCCTTTCCCCCTTAACTCACTCATCATTGAATAAATTAAAACTGACCAAGTACACTGCAAAACATTTCTCATTCTCAATAGGTCTTAGGTAATTTGACTCCATTTTTGCACTGGTTTAATTTATATCCTTATTTTTGTTTTCAGTCATATCATGTTATAAATGCCATATCCTTTTTTTACGCTATCAATCTAAACTATAAATTTGTCGTATCTTGTTTCAGTGAATCATTTATAAACTCCTAACAACCATCTCATCCATAACTCAACAAAATCTAGAGTCCCCTTCCCCGTAACTTAATTCATCCTTTATAACATTAAAACTAACCAAGACTCCACTTGCAATACGTTTACAGCTTTCAACAGAATTAGACTCCATTCAGCACTGGCACTATCTTCAATTTCATATTTTGCTTTCAAATCATTTGTGTTACAATTTCAATATCTATTTTCATGTTGTTGTTATATTAATTTTACTTGCAAGTAGCTTGTTTTAGTATTGATTTATCAAAATTCCTAACAAAAACAATTCATTCATAACTAAATAAAAGTAAGAGCCTTAGTAAACCTTTCATAGGGACTAGCCCCCTTGGCTCCATTAGGAGTGGCCTAAACAGGAGTCAAGATCAAGGGACAACACCTAACTCGACATTGTTGCTGATTGGCATCATCAATGGTAGATGCCAATATTATGTTTATCCGAGAGAGTCTGTTTTTATAGTGACTAAAATCCAATTAGATGCCCTGATGATGGATTATGCTTCAAAAACCCCAGAGTGTAAATTATATGAAAAATCAACTATGAATGAGGAGCACAGCATGAAATCAGATGTAATATTTATTTGAAACCTTTTTCGATCCCGGTATGCGAGGTAATGATATAATTGATTTGTAGCGATCCTTTTTATCTTTTCATGAGACACTTCTCTTTCACCGGAGCTGTCGAAATGTGCTTTCTCGACACAGCTAGGACAGAGGGTTATCTCAAGTGATCATAAGCCAAATGTGAGATCTCTCCGCCAAAGTTGGGGAGGTCATGGGTTAGACTCTACTAACCAACATTTTACATGTATGTATGTCAATATCAATTTCAACACAATCCTTATCGACCAACATTATGTGTGTGTGTGTGTGTGTTAAGATTCATTTCGACATGTTACCCCTCATATTGCATGAGGTTCCACCCATAATTTTCATCACAATCTAGTTGTATAGGATAGACATTTCTTGATAACATAAATGGACCATTTGGCATATACAAGGGCTTTACTATGGGCACGCACATTTTCCTTCATATTGTCCTTATGGTACATCTAACCATTGCTTCAACGATGGGTGCACAATGTCTAGAGGAGAGTGGTTGAGTACATAGTTATATGCTTATGCCCCTACAACCTAGTAGAGTTCCATTGGTTAATTATTATTGAGCACCATGTGTTTTATGATGTATTTCAATACTATAATGACATGTTGATGAATTTTCTTGTCATTATAATGACATGTTGATAAATTCTCTTGAAGAAAGGCATTTCATTTCATCCCTTTTCATATGATAGCACATGGTTTGTACTAGTTGTATCATCAGTTGGGGCTTGGATCACCTTTATATGTTGTATATCCCATCATGATGGTATTATATATGTTTATCACTAGGAGGGCGTGTTCCACATGGTCCCATTACCTTATGTTGTACTAGTCATCAAATGCCTAGGTGGTGGGAAATGATTTATATATTGATGTGGTACAAGTTCTCTAAGGTATGATTTCCTAGCATATGGGGCTTATTATACATCAAGATGGCATACTTACATGCTTGATACCACTCACTTGTAGAGCACCTAGCACATTGACCCCTTTTCACATGGTTCTAGCATGTGTATTGATGTATTTGATGTGGTTTCATATGGTTGGAGGCTCCCTAGTGTGAGTGCCCTAGAACATTTGGGTGCATTTGAGTCTTTGACACATTTGACATTTTATTATGGAAGCGATTATGATTTAGATGAATCACTCCCCTTGTGCAGACATGTTGAGGTTGATTGTGGACCTTAACGACTTGGTTTAACCCATATTCAACAAGAGCAAGGCTTATTGCCTGAGAAACCTGGCTCATTTTGGCCTTGTTCACACTGGATTGGGTTTATTGTGATGTGGATTTTGGTCTCTACTAGAGCGCTCACATACTTGGCACAAATGGTGAGGCATCCATAGATTTTATCTATTATTCTATTTCTTGCTGATGAAGTTGGTTGGAGATAGTTCGGGTTTTGTAACCACCTTGCACGTGGATTCATAACAATCTTTGACGTCTCATTCTACCTAGCAGTTTGCACACAAATTAAGGGTTGTTACACCTAGGATCACATGGAGGAGGTTGTTATGGACACGTTGTCTTACTGGAGGCTATTTTTGGATGGTTTGTTGTGCTTTAGGAGACCACTCCTTGAGGATTGTTGATGATGCTTCCACACATGGAAGGTACATACCACATACATACCATGCTTTGAGGATGTTTGCTTGGTCTTCATCATTTTAATGGGGCATTTTCATATTGGAGCCCACATGTGCCTCCTTTGAAGAGCTATACATTGCATTCTAGAGGATATTTGCTTGGACCTTCACTAATTTGATGATTTAACCTCCTTGTGATGTTCACACGTGCCATACTTCTTGGTGATGAAGTTAGTTGGAGATTGTTGGGGATTTGTAACCACCTTGCGCACGGATTCATAACAATCTTTGGCGTTTCATTGTACCTAGCAGTTTGCAAACAACTTAAGGGTTGTTACACTTGAGATCAAATGGAGGAGGTTGTTATGGACACATTCTCTTAGTGGAGGCTATTTTTGGATGGTTTGTTGTGCTTTGGGAGACCACTCCTTGAGGATTGTCGATGATGCTTCCAGACATGGAAGGTACATACTACATACATACCATGCTTTGAGGATGTTTGCTTGGTCTTCATCATTTTGATGGGGCATTTTCATATTGGAGCCCACATGTGCCTCCTTTCAGGAGCTATACATGGCATTCTAGAGGATATTTGCTTGGACTTTCACTAATTTGATGATGTATCCACCTTGTGATGTTCACATGTGCCATATGGAGCATTCATTGCATACTTTTCATTGTTCATCAATAGGACAACCTAGCTTTGGAGGCCACACAAGTGTGATTTAAGGTGGTTGCTTTGAATTATTGAGATATGCCATTGGAGCAAACTCTCTTGGAGGAGTTTGAGCCTTTGAGGAGCTCATTGGAGCTTTTACTTCGTCTTCTTGCCCACTTTAGTGGTGATTCCCACCATCATCGGCTCTTTCTTTTTGTGTATTATTACATTATGTTAATTAAGCAAAATAATACATGGGGACTCCTTTTTAATGCTTACAAGCGTTACAAACACAAACACACAAAGTATTGAACATCATCCCACACACAAGGTGTAGAGCACCTCACTTTTCTCGGTGCACTTTCTCAGTGCAACAAAACAGCATATAGCATGTTTTTCTATCTAGTATCAACTAATATTTGTAGATGTTTGGTTTGAGCAATTTTTTGCTACAGGAACCCACGTGATCTAGTTATGTAGCTCTAATTAGCCTTTCAGAATCAAATTAAAGGTTTCTTGTTTGAAGCCTTATATGGTTATCCTAAGAGAAAAAGGCAATACATAATCACATTCATTTAAAAAAAAGATGAAGAAATCCTTGCCAGTGAGTAAGATATAATTTCTAAGAGTTACTTGCCTCCATGGAAGATAACAAAACAGAAATCCCAAAATGTCACCTTGAAGCCTAAATTCTTGAAACGTTATTTAGACCTACTCCTCTTGTGTTGATCCAATTCTCTTTGGAAAAGAAAAAACCTTGCCCGTGAGTAAGATATAATTTCTACGAGCTACTTGCCTCCATGGGAGATAAACAACACAAAAATCCCAAAATGTCTCCTTGAAGCTTAAATTCTTGAAAGTTCAAACTTCCATTGGACCTCTTTCTCTTCGCAGTCTTAATGTTTTATTAGTTTCCACACAGTAGCAAGAAGTTACTTGCCTCCATGGTCGAAAAACAAACACTTCTAATCTAGGTGTCTCAAAACTTTCATTAAACCTCTTTCTATTGCATTTATCCAACTCTCCTTGGAGAAGCCTCTAACAATCTTTGAGTCTCGGTTATTTTCAAATAGCAGCAAAACGAACTTCTACACTGTGAACAAAACCAGTGCCTGTCTAAACTCTTGCAATATTATAGAATGCCTTCTGTATGAGAAGCATAATCAAAACCACGGATTCAGCTATATAATGTCCAGAGTAAAAAAATATTAGGGAAAGAGAAAACAATGCCCAATTTCTTTATTATTTCACCAGAGAAGGAAATGTTAATGGCAAGAACCAGCTACATTCCATGTGGTATATAAATGAGACAAAAAGGTCAGCCATTACATAAAGCATACAAGCAGAGTCACAAACTCCAGTCACCAAACTCAAGCCCAACAGGGAAGATCAAACACCAATCCAGTGTCCAGACCTAGACAACAAGGGATGAAGATTTAAAATGCAGCATATACACCATGACAAACATGAAGCTATCCAACTTATATGTTTTCCCATTAACACTTGTATGTATCATTTCTCTCAAAGGGATTGTCCAACAAAATTTGTTTAGATACTGCATCATTATTTTGGCACTTGTGATTTTGTGATGATCCCTTTCGTTGTATTGTGCTTCTACGAATGAAAAAAAACTACTGAATAGCTAAAAATAATTGGGCAACCTGAAAGTAATTCATTAGAATGTTGTATCACTTTTTCGAGCAATGTCTGGTTGTACCATATACTATCATAGATCTATCTCAACCACGAATCTATTAAAGGTTGAGAAGGATCAAGGAAACTTTGAGGTGCAAACCTCAATGTCCTTTGATCCTCTCAACACATAATAGATGCAAGTTTGAGATAGGATTATGCTACTGTAATGATTTTTGTTGTCTAAATATAGTAAGATATATAATGCATCAGCTCTTTCTTTCTTTTGTATTTTAACATTAAGGTAATTAAGCGCAATAATACATGGGGGCTCCTTTTTAACATTTTCTAGTATTACAAACAAACAAAAAATCATCCCACGCCCAGTCTGTAGAGCACCTCAGTTTTCTCTGTGCAAAAACATGCATATAGCATATTTTACTACCAAGCCCTCCTGCCCCCACCTCCCCAACACCTTCAATAAAAAAGTGAAAACCTGAAAATTGAATCAGTTTTTAACTTAGGTTCCTTGCACAGACATATGGCTATCATTATTCTCATACAGTTCAGTAGGCATCAGTTAGTTCTCCGAAAGCTTGCATCCACAGTGAAATGCAATTAAATGAAAAATGAGGTGAATTGATAGATGTGTTGTTTTACTATATAATAATGCCAAAATAAATGAACATTCAAAAATCAAAACTGTTGAGCTTATGAGGATACTGATCTGATATTTTGACCTTGGGTAATACAGATCTTCACATTTCGGACAATAGATCTTAACAGTGCCCTGTCGAGGAATGTCTGACTGGCTTGCAGGAAGGCATGGTTGCCCTCCACAACAAACTCTTGGGCATCTTCCAAAATCAACTCTCTTATATTTTTCAAGCTGTAATAAACAACACCGGACCATTCTTCAATGATTAATATGAAATAACAGATGCCTAGGCGCTTACCAATTTAATGGGCAGTGAAATATTACCTAACTTACCAATATAGGCAAAGATAAATTAAAGTCGACTAATATCTTATATATGACTAAGATCATACCATTGCACTTAGCCCTTTGCTTGTCAAGATATAGCGAAGATGAATAAGCCCATACAATAATTCTGCTGCAGACTCTACCATTTCATTCTGCTCTTCACTATCTATATCCCCTGAAAAAAAATAAGCTGATAACTAAATCCGATGTATACTAAGTAGTATGTTATAATGAAAATAAGGAGAAACTGCACAGCCAACAAGAAAGCTCAACTTTCTGAAAGTAATATATCCAGAACTGCCATGCGGAAATATTTGCTCAGAAAATGCAAAGCAAGGAATTTCATATCCTAGGAACCTTCTGCCATTTGAACTTTATCTATCAAATTGGTTGCATTTACAACCTTCAGAGTAAATGAAATATTGACAAATAAAATATAAGCTATACATCCAGAATGAATATTCAGCATATTCTAAGCAATATTGATATTCACATTCATCAGATCACAAATAGGAAGCTGCACCTCAGCTTAGACATTGAAAAAACTCTACTTCTGGATTATGAGAATTCTTTCAAATCTGGACACATGCCAAGGCTTTGTAAAAGGCATTATGTAAGGCCCTAGCCTTGAGAGGCTTCGAGCACCTCCATCACACAATCAACACAGTGGTCACTTTCTGGCACAGATAGGCAAGACAAGAGGTTGTGAGCTAGATGAGTGTAATGTCCTCTTTTAATTAAATCACTCAGAGACACCCATTAACCTATTTTATTCCCATAGGTTCGAGCAGGTATTAAAGAAAAGGGAATAACTGAGGACTAATATCATTAGGAGCATAAAGGAACATCACTTCAGTGTTATTAGATCATCAATAGATTACAGAAGGCCATTGGAGCAGATATCAACAAGCATGCAGAGCATGCAGGCCTTATTTCACCTTGCATGCATCAATCAGCAATTAGGCTTGAATGCATGCAAAAGTAAAGTCATGCAAACCCTAAAATCTATATTAGAAGATAAGTCAAACCAAAAAGGTATCTAGGTTTATTATTCACTTTTGAGATTGGTTTCGAGAGCTCGGCAGCAGCAACAGCAGCGAGAGTTGGGTTGAGGGTGTGAGTCCCCAGCCAGCAAGTGTTTTCGGCAACGAAATTTATCTGCCCTAATCATTTTCAGAGGTTGATCATACACATCTATCACAGCTTTTCACAGTTGTTATCTTCACAGAGAGCAGTAGCATATTCAGGTTCAGAGATCAAAGATCCAGTATCATAAGGAAGAAAAGTATTCACTTGGGGCGCATTGACCAGTCAAGGATCAATTCGCTATTGAGCTAGAAGTCCTCAGAACCTTCGCATGTCATCACCAAACTTTGAATTTGGGGACCAACCTGGCCCATCCAGAGCTATAGTGAATTCATCGACCAAAAGAGAAGACGTCAATCTTGCATGGGCGAATTGATTTTCAATGTGCCATTCATATCTTGATCATCAGCCATTGGAAGTCTTGCATGTTGCACTCATTCCTTCCTAAGAACCATCATCACCTTATCTGTGGATTGCAAGCACCTCATCCATCTTCTTCAAGCAAATACGAAGGATCAGAAGAGAAGAGGAATTATATATTTGCATGGGCATCACAACCGAGCAAACAACACGTTTTTGAAGTTCTAGTGGATGCATGGCACGCATGTCTCTTGTATATACTGAACAACTATCATAGCTATAATTATTGTATAAAGGTAAAATAGCAGTTTGAGATATTACAGTGGTATCAGAGCATGTTCCTTGCCAACCATGGGCTTGAACATGAATAGTAAATGAATCCAGAAGACACTGCTTTTGTGACATATAGAAGAAGAAAGGGCAGGTACACAGAGGATCTGGATTTAGAAGAGATTAAATAAAAAGACACGGATTTAGACATGGACACAACAGGGATACACTCTGATAGAGGAAAGGGAACAGGGGAAGATGAAGACAGGATGGCATTCCAGAGTCTTGTTAGTGCCTTAAATGACTTGGCCAAGGGACAGAAAGAGATGTTACAACTTACATGCTATAAACGGGTTGGTTATTAAACCAAAGCAGAGTCAGAACAATCTACCAATTTCACCGGGAGACAAAGGATCTACCAGCAACAGTGGGAGACATGAGTACACTCATATGCAAAACACTCCTCATATATACAATAAACCTTCCAGGCCTACCATGCCTCACTTTTTGTAAAATCCCACTACATGACCGATTATACCAACAGAGCCGGAGGAGCCATTTGGGGCCTATCTAGAAGAGTACACAGCGCTTGGAGATGACTTTCACTCAGCCATGACCTTCTCAGATTTTTGCAATATGAAAAACAGGAACAGGCCAAGTGTGTTCAATAGAGCATTCAATCAGAACTTTGAGCTACAACGCACACCGGGAAACTAACTATCCCCAACTTTGATGGGACATCCAGTTGTTCATCCAGAATTTGGGTACAAAAGTTGGACACCTACTTCCAACTTAACCCCATGACAGAAACAGATGCAATCAAGTTGGCTACTTTACAATTAGATGGGGAAGCACATGAGTGGCGGTACCACGGACTAGTAACACTAGGTCACAACATTGTCACCTCATATAGTGACTTCACACATAGGCTCATGGAGCGCTTTGATAAGGACCCAAAGATTCATTTCAGGGAGCTATCCCAACTCAAGCAAACAAGCAGTGCAAAGACCTTCATATCTGAGTTCCAAAGAGTTGCAGTTATGGTATCTGACATGTCAGAGACTCAGCTGATTTCAAGCGAGGAGAACTGTAATGTCCTCTTTTAATTAAATCACCCAAAGACACCTGTTAAACTATTTTATTCCCATAGGTTCGAGGGGGTATTAACAAAAGGGAATAACTGAGGATTAATATCACTATGAGCATAAAGGAACATCACTTCAGTGTTATTATATCATCAATAGATTACAGAAGGCCATTGGAGCAGATATCAACAAGCATGCAGAGCATGCGGGCCTTATTTCACCTTCCATGCGTCAATGAGCAATTAGGTTTGCATGCATACAAAAGTAAAGTCATCCAGACCCTCAAAGCTATATAAGAAGATAAGTCGAACCAAAAAGTATTTAAGTTTATTATTCAATTTTGAGATTGGTTTCGAGAGCTCGGCAATAGCGGCAGCAGCAGCAGTAGGGAGTTGGGTTGAAGGCATGAGTCCCCGGCCAGCAAGTGTTTTCAGTAGCAAAACTTATCTTCCCTAATCACTTTCAAAGCTAGATCATACAGATCTATCACATCTTTTCATAGTTGTTATCTTCACAAGAAGCAGTAGCATATTCAGGCTCAAAGATCAAAGATCCAGCAGCATAAGGAAGAAACGTATTCACTGAGGGCGCATTGATCAGTCAAGGATCAATTTGCTATTGAGCTAGAAGTCCTCAAAACCTCTGCATGCCATCACCAAACTTTCTAGAGTGTCCATATTACCCTATCCAATGAATTTGGGGACCAACTTGGCCCATCCAAAGTTATAGCGAATTCATTTACCAAAAGAGAAGACGTCAATCTTGCATGGGCGAATTGATTTTCGGTGTGCCATTCATATCTTAATCATCTTGATCATCAGCCATCAGAAGTCTTGCATGTTGCACTCATTCCTTTCAAAGGACCATCATCACCTTATTTGTAGATTGCTAGCACCCCATCCATCTTCTTCAAGCAAATACAAAGGATCAAAAGAGAAGAGGGCTTATATATTTGCTTGGGCGTCACAACTGAGCAAACAACACGTTTTTGAAGTTCTAGTGGATGCATGGCGTGCATGTCTCTTGTATAGTGAGCAACTATCACAGCTATAATTATTGTATAAAGGCAAAATATCAATTTGGGATATTACAATGAGTCATTTATGGGTTGCCTTGGCCGATCAACAAGGCACGCCATGGATGTTGGGTGCCCTTTCCTGAAAGTAAGGCACACTTTAGATAGTGGCAGCCCAAATGGGTTGGACAGAACAAAAGGAAACTTGGTGAGCCAGAGAAGGATGTGGAGGGCAACCATGTCCATTGGCATGCGCAATGGATGATGGACAAAATTGGTGAGAATAACCAACAGTCTTATAGATGACTTGGGCATTGGTTGGGTGAACCAAGTGAGCATGCTTAGGCTCAACCTGTCGGAGGCACTTGCGATGGGTGCAATGCAATGGCCACGCAAACCAAGACACCCTTGCAATGAACACGAGATGGATGCAATGCAATGGGTACGTTTTCCAAACAAGTTTGCAATGGGCACGACGCATGCACTTACTTAATGCACTTGCAATGGATGCAGGTGTGATGGGTACAAACACCACGAGCACACTTGCGATGAGCATGGACGCAATGGGTGCACTTGACTAGACAAGCTTGCAATGAATGTGGACATAATAGGCACACTCACGGGAAACTAGGCATCAGAGGGACTTGCGATCTCGATCGGGCAAAATGGTGCAACAACATTTGAGTTGGAGGTCGACAAGACAAGATATGTGGGAAACTTATGGATCTGCAAGACCACTTAGACTTGGAAGGGTTTGCTAGTGCTTAGCAACACTCATATATATATGAGCAGACTTGGCATGGCTAGGGAAATCCATACAAGCCTGGAAAGGAAGATCAAAAGTGAGCTCTAAAATTTGGGGTTTCATTGACTTTTACAATAAGGTCGAATTTGGACTAGCTAGGTAAAGACAATGTTGTGAAAAGGAACTGCATGGGGCATGCCTGCAGTAGCTTCAAGGGTTTGTTGAAAGTTGTACCTAGGACATAAACTTCAACACAAGTTTAAGAGTCAAACATGTCATAAGTCGTTCGAGTCAATTCTAATTTGCAATTCACTTAAGTAATAAAGTGAAAATCTTATATTTAATCGTTGAGTCTAATAAAGTGTATTTTTAATACATTAGTGATTTAGACTAATCTCAACCATACATCTCACTGAGAGATTAAGGTTTTGGTAGATTAGGGTTTCAGCTCAAGGATAAAGGCAAGTCAAGGTAGGGTTAAGGCACACTCATTATTAACTCAAACATAGTTTGGTCAAGAGGCGATTGATTTCATCTAAAGAGTAGAGTTAGAGCGTTTCAGAGAAGCCAAGTTCAACAACCAAGCAAGGAGGAGAGTGCAAGTCCATACAGGACAGATCCGTACAATCATACAGACAACCTACACAACAAGTAGCAAATAACAAGTTGTTTTTCCAAGTTTTGGCAAGCAGTTTTCAATAGTAAGTGTGCATATTTGTTTCATTTAAGTATACAATAAGGTTGTTAGTTTGATAGTCTATGGAGGTTTCCTTGTAAGCTTTGAAGTTTGAATTATTAAGGAAAGGCCAATTTGAAAGAGTAAATTATCTACGTATTGAGTTTTGCTTTCGTTGCTTACTTTCCAATTATATGTGTGATTACTGCTATGTGAACGAAATTAATTTTTGCAGTTAATTAACTTGTGTTTATTGAGAACATAAGGACAATAGTCACCTAGGCTTTGGGAAATTTAACATGGCATCAGAGCTTCTCTAATTGAGAGGATATGAAGAGATTACAACAGAAGATCAATTGCCAAAAACAATTGTCGGCAGCCAAGACCAACTGTAAGAGGGCTTCAGAGGTAGTATTTAACAGGGTTGGGAAATTGTGTGCAGATCAACGATGGCATTAGCTAGCCTCATGTTTGAGGATAGATTGGACGGTGCCCCAAATTTCCTATCATGGAATGTTCGGGTAACTCTTCTATTAGAACAGAACGATCTCTATCGTCAACGATGTAGTGACTTCGCCAACAAATACGTAGCTTTTGGCAGCTTACAAGAAGAAAGAAATAAAGGCCATGTGGATGATCATGGATGCAGTAAAGGATCATCTAATCCCTCATATATCCAAGAAGAAGATCATGAAGGAGATGTTCAATGCCCTGGTTAGCCTTTACCAGAGCGAGAAAATAAATAGGAAGATGATATTGCACCACAGACTCAAATTTGTTGAGATCACCATATCAAACATCGTCACCAGTTACCTGATGAACGTCAAGCAAATTCATGATCAACTTGCAGCATTTGAAAAGAAGTTTGAAGACAAAGAGCTAGTGAATTGGGCATTGAATGGGTTCCCATCTCAGTTGGAAACATTTCTCGAGGGTGCTTGTGCTCGAGAGAATCTTCCTTATAAGGCAAGGTGATGATTGTATCTAGGAGGAGACAAGGATAGAGCCAAAGGCTAGCAAGTAGGTAGGTGAGAATGACCATGCCCTAATTGGTCAAACAAAAAAGGGCAGAGGTAACGGACCCAGCAAAGGTAAGGTAAAGAGTGAGGAGTCAACCTCACAACAAAAGTGTTGAGATTTGTATCTCAGGATGTCCTTCATGTGTTGATGCCTAGCATGAAGGTACATTGACAGTATAGGCATAGATATATTGTGTGAGAAGCACTCTACCAGTCAGTTGGCTTCACTGGTAGAAGCATGCACAAAGTTCTAAGATTTTTACCTATGTTGCACAAGTTTCTGGAACACAGGTAAGTTGGGTATGTGGACACGAGTATCTGATACGGCTAGAAGCTTCGCCCAAATTTGCAGGAAACGTAGGGTTGGCTATCGGTCATAATATATATTAATTTTTTTTAAATATATTTAAAAAAAATAAAGTTAAAAACAACATAATTAATTAATTTCATTGCTTAAACTATTTTATCCTCTTAATCCTCTAGTAGTGTCATGAAATTCATTCTTTTTAAATATGCTCACTCCTTTAGGTCCACATTATACAAATCTCATTGTACGAGTTTGTAAAGGCAGGTTGCATATATGTGTATGAAGCACCAATAGCTTCATAATTCATAAGATCCAATATTTTTCTAATTCCTTGTTCCAACTCCATCTATATTATTGCTCCTAAGAGTGATTAGTCTTTGGGCGCCTCTGCATTTTTTTATGGTAACTACTACTTACTTCTAATTTGAATGAACTTGATTGTTTTAAGTTCAACTAACAAACTTTCAAATCTTTTGGTATCTTGAGTTTGATATGGTTTATGATCCTAAATTGCTATATCAGTCAGTGTGAATAACGTAAGCTAGCTATAATCATTTGAGATATGAATTAAAGTTGTTCAATATCTTAGTATTGTAAGAAGTCCATTTGTATTCACTTAAGTACACTTGCACCATATATTTTGAGTGTGAATGGATTTAAACATTTAAAACGTGTGGGCCCTCTTTATTTATATAACCTTGCAAATAAAAAAATGGCATTATTGATAGATTCAATTGAAATTTTTATTATTGGTGATTTCTTGACAAAATAAACTTCAATCATTCAATTGATTTTCAACACTTTTCTTATGATTTTGGCCTCTAAATGCTCGGGAGCTTGTAGAAGCTCCCTACCTGTTTGCGAGCTTCTGGAAGCTCCCAAACATACAGGGAGCTTCTACAAGCTCCCAATAAAAAGGGAGCGACAAAAACAAGTTCCTAAAAGGCTCCCGAAAAGCTCCCAAGTTCCTAAGGAAGCTCCCATAAAAAAGGGGGCATTTTGTACCACCTCCCAAGCTCCCAGGAGCGGGGAAACGCCGGGTACGAGTTGCCAAAATCCAAGGAGCGACACCCGTGCAACTATGATTTTTACCAGTTGCATGCGGGATTTTGCATGAAAGTGAAATTAGGTACTTTGAACCCTAATTTCACCAATGAGTTAGAAAAGGTATGCAGAGGGTGAAAGTGAACAGTTTTGTGTGATACAGGACAAAGATACCGAGAGGATACACACCGAGTGAAAATATGCATGAGGATGGCGCAATTTCTAAGATAGAGAGAGTGCATTCCTTGCAAAGTGCAGGCGTACTTCCTTTTGAAACTGAGGAGAGGACATCCTTCGAGAGTGTGAGAGATCATCACACTGGATCTCATCAAAGATTGATTGAGTAGAGTCAGAGAAGCACACTTCTAAGAGAGGGCACACTTCTTGAGTAGAGGGTGCATTCTTATGGTTGAGAGGGTTGAGAGAACTGAGGTACATCCTTCAAAGAGTGATAGGAGGGTGCTTTGATCATTCAGATACTGAGTGACAATCAGAGGGCATATTTATTGAGCAGACAGAGAGCCATTGAAGATAGAGGTGATTTTCGAAGAGAGAGGGGCACATTCTTCAGTAGTTGAGAGAGCGGAGGAAGAGTGGGGCGCATCTTTCTGTGATTGAGAGGGGGCACACTTCCCTAAGTTGAGATCCAGACTTGATTCCATCAGAGATCAGAGCAGAGCAAAGGGTGCAGTTGTTAGATTGTTCACACCTGTCAGAGAGGGTCACATTCCTTCAAAAACAGTTGCAGTTGTTGAGTATTGAGGGTTTATCCCAGAGATCTAGCATTCCTTCCAAGGCATCAGATTCTTTTGTTCATATGCTAAAGTTGATTGTAATCATTCTATAATTTCTCTGGCTTAGATTATAGAAATCCCTAGTTGTTGGTCTTCCCATTGGGGTTTCCAATGTAAAACATTGTGTTAAACTATTTATGTGAATGATATCTAGTTTCGTTGTGCATATTAGATAGTTAATGAGTTTATTGTATTATTGCTTATAAATCAAATCTGAAATTATTTATGTATATGCATCTGGGAATTTATTGAAAGTAGTATATCAAAGTCAGGCTCAAGAGTAAAAATTAACACAAAGAAGAACGACTTGAGTAAAATCAAGTGCTTCATATGTCAAAAGCATGCCCATTATGCATCGAAGTGTCTAGAGAAGAAGGGTAAAGGGAAGCAACAGCAACATCAAGTTGCAACCCTAGTTGAAACTCATATGAACGAGTTTGCCTCCAAGTTCAAGAACGATTTCTCGATGGTATCTTTCCTTTCTTCCATCATAGTTACGAAAGACGCTTGGTATGGTATCCTGCCTTTCTTCCATCATAGGTCAAGCTTGGTGATGATGTCAAGTATCCAGTAGCAGGAGTTGGCACCATCCCTTTCCAACTCCAACCAGGTAACTCTTTAGACTTTGATGATGTGTTGTTTGTTCGACAAAGAATTTGTTTTTAGTCATAGTCATTGAAGATAAGGGCTATGCAGTAGTGTTCAAGAACCAACAAGTCCTTATAAGATCAAAGGAGTCTAGCCCAAAATCAGCTAAAGTGATCGGTGTTAGGGAAGGCAAAAAATATAGATTACAAGGTGAGCCTATTCGATCCCAGGTTAAGAATTCCCAGGTTCTCATTCTTCTCAGTTTTCAGTGTTGCTTTAGGAGAAGCAATGAATAATGAAACTGAGTAGTTGGACTTAATCACGGACTTTGATCGAGATCTTATAAATGCCATTTTTAAACCTTGTTGTACAATGGGATCCATTTCTACTTGTAAAACTAAAAAATTATTAGAGAAAAACAATTGGATAATCTTGAACCTGGTAAGTAAAACCAAGCCTCAAGTGAGCACATGTAATGTAAGTTGCACGAAACGTGGAAAAGTTTCCGAGTTTCCGAAACAGGGACGCCTAGAAACGTGACCCCCCAAAAATGGGTACGTCGAGGGAAACGTCGTGTATATATATATATATAGAGAGAGAGAGAGAGAGAGAGAGAGAGAGAGAGAGAGAGAGAGAAATACCTCGTTGTTTTGTAAAAAAATAAGAATGAGACAAATAAACCATAATTGAGAAGAAAAGCACATCTTTATTACCTGATCCTTTATCAGATAAGGCTTTACATCCAAAATTAGCCTTTATAGATGAGGCTTTACATCCAAAATTAGCCTTACATCCAAAATTAGCCTTTATAGATGAGGCTTTACATCCAAAATTAGCCTTAATAAGTTTATACTTGAGGCTACATATACTCCTCATCAACATCATAAAAAATAGAACAATAGGCTTGTCCTACAACAGTAGTGTGTGGAGTTGAAGAGCCAATCCCACTTCCGCTTGCACCACTAGTACCAACATTAATATCAAGAGAAGCAAGAGAGAGATCCAAGTCTGGGTTTTCTGCCTCAACATCCCATTCTTTATGAGGGCCACTTGTATATTCTTCACCCCTATGAGACACAAGGCGCAGGTTCGAATGCACATATACAAGATCCTCAGCCTTCTGTGATCCCAACCTGTTTCGTTTCACAAAATGAATAAAACCATAAGTGCTCCAATTCCTTTCTGTTGCTGAAGAGCTTGCCACTTGTGATAGGATACGAGTGGCAAGGATTTACAAATGCACACTATTTGCCCCATGACAAGTCCACCATTTAAGTGGGTTCATACTGCCCCTCTCATCCAAAGCTGACATGTCTCCAAAATCCTCCAATCCAGAAGCAAAACAAGCAAATTCTTCCCTCACTTCAGTTTGTAAAGAAGCTGGAAACAACCTTTGGAAGGCTTTCTTCACCCCAATTGCCACCTCCTTGTCCTGATGTGGGGCCTTCCTCTTCCCATTGCTTTGAGCAATGAGGTCAATATCATAAAAGCATGGCGTAAGAGCATGTGCCAAAGTGTGTAATGGAGTGTTAAATCCATTCCACCTGGTAACAATGATGCTTCTCACCTGCTCTGCAAAATTAGCATCAACAAAAAGTAGAGTTGGAGCTTCCTGCGTAATAATTTCCACGGTTTTTTCAACCATGCTATCCATGCCATCATAAACCTCTCCTAGGAAAGGTCTATTTGTGTCTGCTTCTCGAAGAAGCTCAAATGTAGGCAATGTGAACTTGAGCAAGAAGTCTGTCTTGCTCCACCAATCCTCATCAATCAACAACCAACGCACACAACTTCCCCTCTCCAAATCTGCTTGTCTCCACTCAGCCCAAGTTGGGCCCACCACCATACTCATCAGTGCATTTTTTATCTCACCAAGCTGACACAACATGATGAAGTTTGAGGCATATCTAGTCTCGGCAACTTTGAGCAACTCCAATTTGGAGTATTCTCGATATATTGCTTGAGATAAGTGATGGTTGGTGATGAATTTTATGGTCTCTCTTGCTTGCCCGCTGATCTCCTTAACCCATGCAGTTTTATGCTCAAACTCTTCTAAGATTAGATTTATATTATGGACAATGCAAGGAGTCCAAAATATATGATTGTACCTGCTCTCAATAATCAATCCTGCAGCCTTGCAAACTAGTGCATTATTTGTGATAACTTGCACCACTTTCTCTGGTCCAACTTGCTCAATAGCAGAAATCAAAACATCAGCTATAAAGTGGGACTCTTTTAGTTCACCAGAACAATCTTCTGCTCTCAAAAACATTGTTCCTACAGGTAAAGATGCAATGATGTTGATCAATGGCCTACGCCTTGTATCCGTCCATCCATCTAAAATAATGGACACCCCTGAGTTGGCCCATGAGTTTCAGATAGGTGTTAAAACATCCTCAATAGGCAGCCTCTCTTTCTTGAGCAAAATTGTTCTAAGTTATTCATAGTTTGGCCCTTTGAAACCTTGAGGGGTTTTGTTAATTGCCCTCACCATATCTTGCCAATAAGGGGATTGGACCACATTAAATGGAATGCCACATGCGTAGAGGGCCCTTGCTACTCTGGATTCTGCTTCATCACTCTCTTGATTGTTGAACATTTTCAACAATCTCTTATCGTTAGCCCCTAATGTAGAGCTTGCCATCTCATATTCAAGTTGTGATGCCCTCCTCTTCCTTGCTTCATGGACAATACATGGCTCACTTGTAGCAGCCAAGCGAGTGTTGCCAATGTCACTCTTTCCAAACTTGCTTCTTTGTTCTTTCAACCTCATAGCATCATTATGCTCTCTATTGAATTTGGCCCTTTCTTCTGGATTTTTGGTATCGCCACAAACATCAACCCCCTTTACCCCTTCATGCAAGATGTGAGCCTTGACTCTCGTGTAAGAGCCCTTGTAGATCTTGCCATTGTTGCAAAGGTTGCACCTCCATTCCCGTGAACCCCCACCAGGATGTTGCTTGATTTTGGTGACATACTTCCAAAGAGGATAGTACTCTTGTTGCTTGGTTGTTTGAATATCTCTTGGGGCTGGAGGAGCCATAGTATTGGTGAAGCCATGAGACCTGCAAAAAAAAAACAAATAAGCTCAAGGTGGCCAAGAATTGTACAAAGTATGTACTACAAACAATAAGCAATCAATCCATAATTGTTTAACTACAGAAATATGTACCTTCTGCCCTTGTTGTATAGCTGTTAGTAACCTAGTAGGCTTGCTGCAATGATTGTCTTGGAATTGGGCACTTGTACGGCTGCAAGCGCAAATCCAAAACCACCAAAAAAAAAAACATTACACCATGTTGTACAGCAGCGAAAAATAAAAAATTAAAAAAAAAAAAAAAAAAAAAAAACTCGGTACAGCTACAATAAAAACGATGTACGACTGCAATAAAAGGTTGTACGGCTCAATGAAACTCACATCTGTTGTATGGTCGTCGGCTGTAATAAGAAATGAATGTTGTACGGAGGAAAATGAATGATGTACGACTGCCCAAAAAAACAAAACGTACTCCCTCCCGGCTGCAAGCAAAAACAAAATCGAATTGTACTGTCCGGCTGAAGAAAAAACAAAACAGTGGCCGAGTGGTGATTAGTTTAATGTAAAGGATTGGTTTTATAGAGTTTAAATTAGGTTTTAGATCTTTCCAGATATTAATTAGGGTAATTAAATAATTACTTAATTTCCACCTCAGCATTTGGCCCCACAAAAAAAAATCGGAAACGCGTCATACGAAGCAAAAATGAGTGGAAACGTCATCGACTATATCTTACGGCTTTTCCAAATCGTGAAACGTCGTATGGTACGGCCGACTGCGTTTCCAAGGAGTTTCATACCCATTTTCGAGTTTGGGCGAGTTTCTGGTACCGGTACAGCACTTAAGTGCGAATTTCCTGCAACATAGCATGTAATCTTAGAAACATTTTTTGGGCTCATTGTCTAATTACATTAGTATTATAAATGCATCACATTAGTCTTATATTAGACATAATATAAAATGTTACACATCTTAAATATTATTTCTACCTACAATTGTTAGAGATAATGGTCATATTTAGATTTTAGGTGTATTAGGACTTAGACTAGAGTCCGATGTTTTGAAACTCTAATCAGCCTTGGAGTGGGTCAAGGATCAACTCAGACTTGGCTCGAAATCGGACCAGTTTGAATTTTATGACATGATTTACTAAAAATTACGTAAAATAATAAAATTTTAATTAAAAAAAATTATTATTCAAGATTCCAAACCATTAGAGAGAAAACGTGCAAAGTTTGCTCATGAAGATACTATGTAAGGGTGAATATATCAAAATGGTACATTTCACTCTCTATCCTTTCTAATTCCCTACTTTCCTCAATAGTTGACGATATAAGTGAGACACCATGTGAAATAAAGGAATTCATTGAATCAGTGAGTGGTGTTATCATTGTTGAGGGATTTGTGGATTTGAAAAATTGAATCATCAAATAGAAGTGTTGAAGAACTTCTATCATTGAGATCGAAGGGCAATTTAAAGAAAATTTAACGAGCAGCCCATGTGAAGAAAATAAAAAGATGAAGCCATACAAAGGAAAAAGCCACACTAAGGAGAAACAAAGGAAGTGGGTGAAGGAGTTGAGTAACTGCAATCATTGCACATTTGGAGAAAAGTAAGAAAAACAAGAAAGGAATAAAAAGTGATTGTTACAAAGGTCAAGACGTGTCTTTGCATGTGACAAAGAAAGGAGACAAACCCCAAATTTGTAAGGTCGGTCCCAAACAAAATCACAATGACACATCATCTACATGAAATATTCATAGTCTAAAAATTGGGTCGCTACAGAAATTCAACTATGGGTAAACAAAAAATATATCGTGAGGATTATCATATAGGTCAACATAGGTGTCGTGAGGTATATGTGGGCAAAGAAATATATAGAAGAAATAATTGTCGTCGAGTCATGGAATAGAGGCGTCGTAGCCATGTTGCCCAATCGAAATGTGGAAGAGTTGCCATTAAGGGAATATAAAGAGTCATAACCAAAATGATCGTGCTAAGTGGCAGGTGGAGCCATTAGAAAGAGTTGGTTAGTTCATGAATAAATACAAAGCAGTAGCAAACAGTGTGATGAGAAATTGTAGAGTCAAGCTGCCATAAGGTCTTTAGAGAAGGGATTCTATGTGAGCCCTCGACCAAAGATATAGCCACTGAGTATGACAAGCCACCAAGGGATCAAGTTGCCTAGTCGCTAATGGTGCAAGTGAGCCACCATGTGAAAAAAGGGAAGTTGCTGAATCAATGAGTGGTGTTGCCATTCTCATTGAGTGATTTGTGGATTCAATTCATTGAATCATTAAATAGGAGCCCTAACAAACTTCTATCATTTGAATCGAAGTGTAATTTGAAAAGATTTAAGGGGCATGCCGTGCAAAAACAGTAAAGTGAAAAAGCCATACAAAGGAATTTGTGTTCACGCAAACATTCCGCCCACACGAGAATTGAAAAAAACATACTTCTGGAGAATTAATTGACTAAGAAGAGAATCACTGTGGATTAAAGCCATTGAATCACTGAATAGGAGCGTTATCGAATTTCTATCATTTGAATTATACGGCAAGTTGAAGGGATTTAAGGAGAAGCCGGTGCAAAAATGGTAAAAAGACAAAGTCATACAGAGGAATGTGTGATCATACAAAGATTCCACCCACATGAGAACTGGAAAAAAAACATACTTCTGGACAATTAATTGACTAGGAAGAGAATCAAGAAATTTGGTCGAGAAAAAACTAAAGAATGTGTGCATGTAAATAGATAAGAAAAGATAAGATAAGATAATCATATTAATATAGTCATTGGGGCCTCGTCACTGCAACCTCCTAAGGAGGCCGTCTTTCTCCTGAAGTTACGAGGCTATTTTGTCGAGTTACTTAGAGAGCAGTCGCGTGCCCCTAGGTATTCTCTACCTACCTACCTGTGTCGGTTTCCAGGTACCTATTTGTTGAAGGTCGTTCGAGCTTTTTCTAGGAGTATGGCATGTGTTACTCCAACGTTGTAGCGCTTAGTACTCAGACATTGGCTCGAGGCATTTTCTCTACACCTCCTTACCCTAAAAAAACAAGGTCACCTTGCGTCCTTGAACCGATAACCATCTTTCGGCTAACCTAGCCTCCTCCATCCCTCAACACCAACAAGGGATAATATAGGAATATTCACCTGTTGTCCATCGATTATGCCTTTCAACCTGATATTAGGCCCTGACTCACCCTCTATGGACAAAACTTGTAAAGGAGCCCTTAGGTTTTCAAGGCATTGGATTCTCACCAATGGCATTACTACAATTGACATTCTCGCTTCCGCTTTGTCCAACAAATGACCAGTAAAGTAGGTCAATGGGACGATGTGGCAACATGGTGTAAATACAAATTGGGAGCGCTAAGGCAGATTCTATAAAAGCAAGAAGCAGAACTCTAACCTAAAAACTTGTGATCCACTAAGTAGCACTTAGATGAATTTCCAGTGAGCAGTCAAAGACTTGAACAAATCAATTGTTCATCACATGTGTTTTGAGATCCATCAGGCC
Organism: Pseudotsuga menziesii; assembly: GCA_001517045.1. Taxonomy (NCBI): domain Eukaryota; kingdom Viridiplantae; phylum Streptophyta; class Pinopsida; order Pinales; family Pinaceae; genus Pseudotsuga; species Pseudotsuga menziesii. The sequence goes on along the minus strand of LPNX011179979.1, from coordinate 913,892 downwards.
AATTAGTGGCCCCGTTTTTTAATTTTTAATTTTTTACATGTTCATACCTTGTGAGGAAATTGTAGTAAATGACTTAGCATGATGAAATTATGTAAAAGGTTTGGCTTTCCTAGGACTTAGTCATCAATACTTTACTCTGGGGTGTTTTTTCCTTGAGAATTATATGTCAATTTTACTTACAATTTTCGAGTTTTTCACCCGCTCCTCCAAAGCTAGAGTAAGTGCATTGGTGGCCAGGCCTTACGAGGTTATTAAGGCTTATGTGTCAATGTATATTACCATGTTAATCATTGTTTTTGAGTCATATGAACATGTACCAAGTCCCCCCTAGGTTTTTTTTCATTTCCGAAAAAAAAAATTTCCCATTTTTTCCGGGCTTATTTTTAATAAGTTAGTTCTAAATTTCTCTAAGGCATAAAAGTGTGGTCTAGGGCCGGAATTTGCCATGGGGGTACTCATTTTGTAATTCAGAGCACCTACTTAACCCCTAAACACGCTTTCCAAAATTTTCGAGTAATTATTTATCTCCAAAATTAATTATTACTCCAAAATGGTAAAAAAGACCAAAAAATGGATAAAGTAAAAATTCAGCAACTCATAAAATAAAAGAAACATTCCGAAATTGAAATTTATGAGTTCACGAAGTAAAGTAGAAACATTCTAGACCTTTCTAAAACACTTTTGAGTGTCTTTCTCGGCAAGTATCGATAAGTGAAAGTTTCCTCATCCAAAGAGAGGGCGCATCTCTCCAAGTGGGGCACATTCTCCAAAAAGTGGATGTATCAATTATGAGATGGCACAAGTTTTAGAAAGTGGCGCTTTTGCTATGACATGTTTTCATTGTACAAGCCTCAAACAACTCAGTTCCAAGTCATGCCAAGGAAGCAAGTGCGCCGCCTCTTGCGACAAATCTAGCTATTCAAAGGCTCCAACGTGCCCACTCGTTTTCCCTTTCAATTCCAAGTCATTGTAAATCTCATTGATCCCACATTTAAAGGATCAAAGGTCTTCTTTATCCTAAAAACTTATTGTAATATAATAAATAAAAGAGAAGCAAGTGGGCTTTCCAAGCGCCCACACTCCACTCCCCTTGGGGGATTCATGTCGCCTTCTTAGTGGTTTGCTTTATGCTTTATCTTTAGTTGCTTTTACTTTCAGTTAGTTTAGTTTTCTTTCACAGTTTCATTTACATTTACAAAGTAATGAACACTAACCCAGCATTGCATTGTTGTAGTAATTAGTCTCACAATTTTCTTGTAACACAAGCACACAATCCGTCCTAACGGGTTGTATTCCCTCTACAAGTAGTTTTAGATTGTACTTTGCTTTACAAATTGGAACAAACATTTGCCTCCTCCATGTATGCTTGTAATGTTCTCTTCTGCTTAGGCATTGAGGACCAGCCTGCTAACCTATATGATTCCCATAGGTTCGAGCGGGCACTGACAGTAAGGGAATCAGCTGTGGACTGATGCCATATAGGAAGATCTAAGGCATCAATATTATATCATCATTGGGTAGACGGGGGCCACCAGAGCCAAAGACCACCTGCATGCATGACATCTGAGTACTATTTCATGATGCATGCACCCGATTGAGTCTCCATGCACCTGCATGCAAGTCAACTACAAATTAGAAGTTAAAGTGACCTAATTAGGTCAAAAGTTAGGTTATTTGCAATTGAAAGTTATAAAGGACACTTATGATTATTATTGATTTGGAGCTTTTGAGTAGCAGCACAGCATGCAGCCACGACAGTTGGGGTTGAAGACGGCGTCCTCAGCTAATGAGGGTTCGGCAATGAAATATCTGCCCTAATCTCCTTCAGGGTAGGCCATCCAGGTCCACCATCAGCTCTTCATCTTATTTATCCATACACAGCTATCCGACACCAATCAGAAGATTGTTTGCAAGGACACGTGTGCAACTGTGGGGGGTTTTAGCTAGAAAACCTCAAAGCATTCGTTGGTTCTCTAGATCTTCGTTTAACTTCTGAAGACTGGCACCATTCTCATCATCAAGATCATCCTTCAGTACCAGGTGATCATCAGCTTCTAGTTTGCTCATCCGGAGCAGTTCTCATCAGTTTTGTGTAGCTTGGGGCGTGAGCATCTAAACCAATAAACCAATTCGCTAGCCCGCTTAGAGTGGTCAAAACCTCTGCATGCTCCAATCAAGCTCTCTGGCACGGGAAGACCTTCATTCCTGCAAATCCTCACCTTCATCAGACAGCTCCTTCACCAAAAATGTCACCTTTAGCTGATTGAGGGGTTCGTGCTGCTGGGCGGTAACACCGGAGGAAAGGAGCACCAATTCTTCACCAGATCAGTTCTCGATGCATGCGTATTATCTTTGGAGAATTATTAGCCGGATTATCAGTGGTAAGAGTTGATATGTTCTCCGTAAATATCTGCGCTAGTTAGCTATAAAATAGGGCCATTTGCCCGGCACTTTGCATGCGAGTTTATTTCAGTATTATTGTAAATCTAGAGGCTTTAAGCAAGCCCTAGAATAGAAAACAGTAGAATATTTGTATATGGGATATTACAATGGCATCAAAGCTATTCTCCTTGCTAGCTATGGGCATGCAAAAATTATAAATGAATTCAGAAGACCCATACAACATTACTTACCGGAGACAGAGGGGTAGAGATAGTAATAAAGGAGAAGAGGAGTTAGAGGACATAGAGTTGGGGGACAGAGTGTATCAGTTTGGAAAGGGAAAAGAAACAATGGCCGAGGATGATAAAACGGCTTTCAATAGTCTCATGTCAGCCATAAAAGAACTCACTACTGGGCAAAAAGAAATGATGAGTACCTTCAGGCAAATGACAGAGAAAAATGGGCCCACCCCACATAGTCCCTTGTTTCCCAATAGTGATAGGGTATCCACCAGCAGTAGTAGGGAGCACTTACATACCAACATGCAGAGCCATCCCCATATATACAACAAGCCTTCCCGACCTACCATGCCTGAATTCCTAGATAGTCCAGCTGCAGTTCCTCTAGCACAAGCAGAACCAGAAGAATCCATGAGTGCCTATCTGAGGGAGTATAGAGCCTTAGGAGATGACTTCCATTCAGCCATGACCTTCACTGACTTCTGCCACTTTAAAAGTAAGAACAAACCCAGAGCTTACAATAGGCCATTCACCCAAAACTCTTAGTTACAGCGCACCGTAGGAAAAGTGACTATCCCTACCTTTGAGGGTACACGTGGTGGCCCAGCCCGAAATTGGGTGCAGAAGTTGGATACATACTTCCAGCTCAACCCCATGATTGAGACAGATGCCATTAAATTGGCTACCTTGTATTTGGATGGAGAAGCACATGAGTGGTGGTACCACGGGTTAGTGACAATGGGTCACAATACCATCACATCGTACCCAGATTTTACACAGAGGCTCATTAGCCGGTTTGATCGGAGGACCCTGAGGTACACTTTCGAGAGCTAGCACAACTCAAGCAGAGAGGTAGTACAGGTGCATTTATTTCAGAGTTCCAGAGGATAGCAGTCATGGTGACGGATATATCAGAGAGCGGGTTAATTATGTTGTTTACAAAGGCTCTCACTGAACCCTTACGAGAATGGGTCAAGTCCTATAGGCCCACCACCCTAGCAGATGCCATCAACCGGACTAGAGATTTACAAGATGCAGTGCCCAAAAATAGATTTCCTCCCATAACCAATTTGTCTATTAAAGATAAAGAGAGAAAACCCTTCCAAAAAGAATGGCCCAAGAAAGAATGGATGGACAATGATACCCAACAGGACCTTAGAAGAAAAAAGTTATGTTTCACTTGCGAGGAACCATGGGTACCAGGTCACAGATGTTCAGGAAAGGGAAAGGCCTACTACATAGAGGCCTATTCCGACAGTGGGGATGATGAGGATTATCAGGATCTGGAGCAGGGAGAGACACCAAAGACAGTTGATGAGGGACAGCCCTCAGGAGGTACCATTGCTACCATGACAGGGGTTCCTAGATTCCACACTCTCCAGATTAGAGGTAACGTACAAGGCCACAAAGTGGGAGTATTGATAGATGGCGGGGCATCCCACAACTTTATTGATGCTGCATGGGTTAAAAAGAGAGGCATTCAGACTAAGAGATTTGATGGGTTTTCAGTAGCTGCAGCAGGTCACACCCTGGAGTGTAGTCAAAGGATTCCTAAATTAAAAGTAACACTTGGGAATTATACAGTGATAGAGACATTCCATGCAGTAGATGTACCTGACATGAATGTGGTACTAGGAGTTCAATGGTTGTACTCCATAGGGAGGTATTCCACGAACTACCAGACCATGGAGATGGAGTTCACAGGAGTAGAGGAACAGAAGGTAGTATTGAGAGGGATGAATACCTACCCTCCCACAACAGTGACATCGCACAGGATGGAGTCAGTACTCCAACAGGGAGATATTGAGTGGGTTGCAGAGTGTTTGGTTACCTTCAGGAAACCACCAGATGAGGCCACACAACATCCAGCAGATATAGAGGCCTTACTGCAGAAGCACAAGGCAGTGTTCAGAGACCTTCTACAGGTTGACCTCCAAATAGGGGATTTGAGCACATTATTGAGTTAGAGGAGGGGACTCAAGCAATTATCACCACTCCTTACAAACATCCCAAGAGATACAAAGATGAGATAGAGAGCACAATCAAGGAACTACTCAAGCTAGGGTACATCAAACCTAGCTCCAGTCCATTTGCATCTTTAGTAGTGCTAGTAAAGAAAAATGATGGAACCCTACGCATGTGCATTGATTACAGGGCACTCAACAAGAAGACCATAAAGAACAGGTATCCCATCCCCAAGATTGACGAGTTGATGGATGAACTACAGGGGGCAAATTACTTTTCCAAGATCGACCTCTGCTCAGGTTACCATCAAATTCGGGTCAGGGAACAGGATGTTCCAAAGACCGCCTTCCGTTGCCACTACGGACATTATGAGTTTCTAGTGATGCCATTCGGGCTCACTAATGCACCAACTACTTTACAGTCACGCAAGAACAATATCTTCAAAGCTCAGTTACGTAAGTATCTTCTGGTATTCTTCGACGACATATTGATATATATTAGAACTTGGGAAGAACATTTGAGACATCTAGATGAAGTACTTGGCATTCTACAGGAGTAGTCACTATATGCCCAAATGTCCAAGTGTGAGTTCGACATGCAGGAGATGTTATACTTAGGGCATGTGATAGGGGCCAACGGGGTCCAAGTGCATGTAGAGAAGATTCGGGCCATATTGGATTGGCCGACACCTAAAAATGTGACAGAACTGAAGGGCTTTTTGGGCCTTTGCACCTACTACAGGAGGTATGTCAGTGGATTCTCACAGATGACCGCAGCCCTCACAGATCTTACCAAGAAGGGGGCATTCAGTTGGTCAGAGGCAGCACGACAGAAATTTGGGAAAATGAAAAAGGTAATGAGTTCATGCCCAGTATTAGCTCTACCAGAATTTTCTCAACCTTTCGTGTTAGAATGTGATGCTGCAGGAGAGGGAATTGGGGCATTTTTGATGCAAAACAACCACCCCATTGCATTTGAGAGCAGGAAGCTCAAAGACTATGAGCGCCACTATTCGATATGTGACAAAGAGATGTTAGCCATTCTCCATGCGCTAACCAAGTTCAGGCAGTACTTAATGGGTGGCAGATTCAAGGTTAAGACAGATCACAATAGCTTGAAATACTCCCTAGAGCAGAAAGAGCTAAACGAGAGGCAGCAGAAATAGGTAAGCGAAATTCAGGCCTATGACTTCGAGATTGAGTACGTGAAGGGAAAGAACAATGTAGTGGCCGATGCACTTTCCAGACGACCAGCTACTTTATCCCTTGTGAGCATCTCATCAGATTGGAGATCTCATCTTTTGGTTGAGTACTCCAAAGATAAGTTTGCTTACGAGCTATTGGATGGACAGATTCAGGATGATAGGTACCGAGTAATTGATGACATCATATACTACAAGAACAGAATCTTCTTAGTTCCAGAGTCTTCCCTCAAGAAGAAGATTTTGCAGGCATCGCATGATTCACCATTAGCATGGCATCAAGGACTTCTCAAGACCTACAGACAGATTAGAGAAAGGTTCTGATGGAAGGGCCTCAAGAATGATGTGATACAACATGTGAGAGAGTGCAACTTGTGCCAACAGAACAAAATAGAGTACACCCACCCGGCTGGTTTACTACAACCCTTACCTATTCCCAGGCAAAAGTGGGAGAGCAACTCCATGGACTTCATTACTGGGCTTCCCAAGGTTCGGGGCAGAGACTGCTTATACGTAGTGGTGGACAGATTGACTAAGTTCGCTCACTTCTTTGCCATTCCTTCTGATTATTCAGCTGCATAGGTAGGAGAACTATTTTTCAGAGAGGTATTTAAACTCCACGGGTTACCCAAGACCATTGTCAATGACAGGGACAGCAAATTCACAGGAGCCTTTTGGCAAGAGCTTTTCCAGTTCATGGGGACCGAGTTAGCCATGAGCACTAGTTATCATCCACAGAGTGTCAGACAGACAGAGATTGTCAACAAGTGGATTGAGGGATACTTGAGAAATTACATAGCAGGTCAGCAGAGGACATGGATCAAATAGTAGCAGGTCAACAGAGGACATGGATCAAATGGCTACACTTGGGTGAACATTGTTACAACACCACCCACCATATGACCATTGGGATGACCCCTTTCCGAGCTCTATATGGGTATGATGCTTCCACTTTCGCAGACCAGATATTTGGCAATAGTAGGGCCCCCAAGGCCAAGGAGTAGATTCAGGAGGGTCAAGATATCCTCAAGATACTCAGGGAGAACATACAGGCTGCTCAGAATATGTAGAAGATATATGCGGACAGGCACAGGGTTGAGCGTAGTTTTGAGGTAGGAGACTTCGTTTACTTACGCCTCCAACCTTACCGACAGTCATCTCTTAAAAAGAAAGGAGCGGAAAAACTTAAACCTCGCTTCTATGGTTCATACTAGATAATCCGAAAGGTTGGAGAGGTAGCATGTGAGCTAGAACTACCCGCAGAGAGCAAGATTCACAACGTATTTCATGTCTCCAACCTCAAAAAGGCAGACGGCCAACAGATTATTACATCTTCCAAGATGCCCCCCCCCCCTTCATGACGAGGGGCAATTGATTATGATTCCTGAGGGCATCTTAGAGGTGTGAGAGCGAAAACTGAGGAACAAAATCATCAGAGACTACTTGGTTCAGTGGAAAGATCTGCCTATAGAGGAGGCCACTTGGGAGGGAGAATACGTATTACAGCACCCAGCTTTACAGTTGCTTGAGGACAAGCAAACTCGAGCGGGGAGGACTGTAATGTCCTCTTCTGCTTAGGCATTGAGAACCAGCCCGCTAACCTACATGATTCCCATAGGTTTGAGCATGCACTAACAGTCAGGGAATCAACTGTGGACTGATCCCATATAGAAAGATCTAGGGCATCAATATTATATCATCATTGGGTAGACGGGGGCCACTGGAGCCAAAGGCCACCTGCATGCATCACATCTGAGTACTATTTCATGATGCATGCACCCGATTGAGTCTCCATGCACCTACATGCAAGTCAACTGCAAATTAGAAGTTAAATTGACCTAATTAGGTCAAAAGTTAGGTTATTCACAGTTGAAAATTATAAAAGAAAGGTAAAGTGAATGGAGAAGGACACTTATGATTATTATTGATTTGGAGCGTTTAAGTAGCAGCACAGCGTGCGGCCACGGCAGTTGGGGTTGAAGACAACGTCTTCAGCTAAAGAGGGTTCGGCAGTGAAATATATGCCCTAGTCTCCTCCAAGGTAGGCCATCGAGGTCCACCATCATCTCTTCAACTTATTTATCCATATACAGCGATCCGACACCCATCAGAGGATTGTTTGCGGGGACACTTGTGCAGTTGTGGTGGTTTTTAGCTGGAAAACCTCAAAGCATTCGTTGGGTCTGCAAATCTCCATTTATCTTCTGAATACTGGCACCATTCTCATCATCAGGATCATCCTTCAGTACCAAGTGATCATCAGCTTCCAGTTTGCTCATCCGGAGCAGTTCTCATCAGTTTTGTGTAGCTGGGGGCGTGAGCAGCTAAACCAATTCGCTAGCCTACTTAGAGTGGTCAGAGGTAGCTCCAAAGAATCTCTCCGGCACAGGAAGACCTTCATCCCTGCAAATCCTCACCTTCATCAAACAACTCCTTCACCAAAAACGTCACCTTTAGCTGATTGAGGGGTTCGTGCTGCTGGGCGGTAACACCGGAGGAAAGGAACACCAGTTCTTCACCAGATCAGTTCTCGATGCATGTGTATCATCTCTAGAGCATTATCAGTAGGATTATCAGTGGTAAGTGTTGATCTGTTCTCCGTAAATCTCTGCCCTAATTAGCTATAAAATATGGCCATTTGCCCGACATTTTGCATGCGAGTTTATTTCATTATTAGTGTAAATCTGGAGGCTTGCCTAATCTTGGAGATATTACAATGCTCTACCCCTCGTAGGCTTGCCTAATCTTGGAGATATCCAAAAGCGAGAGTGTGACTAATTAATTCCTCACATCTAATTAATCAGCTCATTTAATAAAATTAACAACCCTAAACATTACGAAAATCCGACGTAAACGAGTTTGGTGAATAGTGGAAAAATTCTTCAAGGAAAGCGAGAACAACTAGAAAGTAGTTGTGGGATCCCGTTAGGCTACATCCTTGTTGTAGTGTTGAACACACCCCCATGACTCCATCTAGACCACATTTTCCTGTGCAGAGCCACTTTTCCCAAATCCAGACATATTCCCTATACCATTTGGTATATCGAGAATCTCGTTTCCCTTTTAATCACTCGTCATTTTAATAATTAAAATTGACCAAGTACACAGCAAAACATTTTCCCATTTTCAGCAGCATTTATTATTCTGACTCCATGAAGGCACTGGTTTAATTTTTGTAATACTATTTGATTTCAATCATATTATGATTACTGATATATCTGGTTATGCTATTGAATTAAGTTCTCTAATTTTGCTAAGTGTCTTGTTAGCAATTTACTCATCTTTAAAACTCCTTAAAAACAATCCCATCTAACACTTCCAATATTTAAGAGTTAAGCCTAAACGGAGGAGTCAAGATCAAGTGACAGTACCTGACTCGAGACTTGCCCCCAACGACGCACCTAGCAGCTTGAAGTTTTCTGCTGCGTTAACCCTAGGTGCGTAAGAGGCGGCAACAAAACCAAAACAAAAGGAGCTAACTCCATAGATGGAGAATTGGTCCAGAAGAGAGATATACAAAGAGATTCAATCCAAAAAAGAGAGTAGATCTGAAAGTTGTGATACAAAAATGGTGAATCCATCATGGAGCACTGGAAGCATCTATCCTACCATCCAAGGCCGACTGGAGAAAATTCAAAAGAGTACACTGTCTGGAGGAAGTACTGGAAGAGGACTTGTAGTGAGTAGTGTTGGTACCAAACTCTACCTTATCAAAATTTTCAGCTATCCGCCAATTTTCAGTCAATTTGGTGAAGACTCGCGCCTTTCTAATTTCTGATTCAGAGTATGTTGATTCATCTTCAGTAGCAGGCTTGTATTTCAAGTGAATTTTGTTGTTGCAGGAAGTTTGCAAGTTCCGGTAGCAGAAGCCTTATAGCTTGTAATGTGTAATGGATCTACTACAGGAATTTTGACTCCCTACATTCTGATGCTTCATTGGCTTTGATGTTCATAACTTCATCCCTGCTCTGATTACATTTCCATCAGGTCCGAGGAGTCTTGCACATATTCTTTCCTTCCAGTAGATCAAAGTCTAGTCATTATTGCTCCCTTGTTTTTGTGCAAAATTGCCAAGTGATTCCTCCAAAATATGTGACCTTTCGACAACATTGGATCAATTTGCTCAGCCTCAAACTCTTGCTCCAAATTTGGCAAGTCTCTGGCTGTCTTTTTCTCCTAAATTATGGTCAAACTTGCTTCTTCCTTGTTTCCATTTGTAAATACCAATTGGTCCTACTTTATCTTATCCTAAATCAAATATCCTAAAATTTAAAACATATTATTATTATGGAGTCATTTATAATATTATGAATGATTCTTTTTAAATTATTTTTATTTTAAGAAAAGGTTAAGATGTCTTCCTTTTGGTAAAATTTTGGGATTGATACAACCCAAACTCTAAGTCATCGACCCATATCAACATAAGAACACAAGATCATGGGCCAAGCAGACATCACTAGCAGTTAAAAATCAGTCACTGGAAGTTCCAACATTGTCCTCCATACACAAAAAAGTTAAAAGCACTGCCAAAATTTCTGGAAATCACTGATTTAGAGGTCATCTCGCGACCCAGAGTTTGAGCAAATGGAGATGAATCGTAAAAGTCTAAAACATGGGTTTTTTGGGGAATGGGCTCAATTATCTAGAACACGAGCGGTTTCCAAAAATAGTCAATAGTTCGGTCGTTATAAATGGATCTTTGGAACTAAATTTTCCAGCATTCATGATTTTTCCAAAAATTTGGCAGCGCCACATCAATGCAGAAGCCCGAAAAGCGCTACAGGAAAATCTGGAAGTTGTGGTTTTAGTATTTTGAATTAAAACAGGTACATAAGGAAAATTTGCAGCGAGATCTCAACCAAATGATCACCAATAAGCTCGATAATGTGGAATAGAGCAGCTAACGCGTCCAGATCAAGTGGGATCAAGGAATGAATTTGAGGATTTTATGTTCCAAATCATAAAAACAGTTGTCTATTATTTGTAAATTGTAAATCCTAGGATCTCATCTGACCCAAAACTTTTGGATCTAGGAACTTTCTAGAAGAAATGTTATGCTTTAAAAAAAGATTGTAAAGTAAGTTTGGGGGTCCAGTCAGAGAAGCTGGGGGTTCAATTCTGAAAGCTGGGAAACTAAATACTTTAATGAAAACTCAGAGTTTTGTATCCCTATATTTTCATTACTGAATAATCTAATTCATATGATGTTTAGCTTGTGATCTCTCATATGTGTTTATCTTATTATTCTGTTTGGATATGATATTTATCAGTAGATGATCTACTCTGACTCTGAGTTGCAGATTTCTGAAATTGTAAAAGATTTACAGTGGAGGACCTGTATCTCATAAAACATATCCAAATCTTGTTGTTCTACAAAGGAAGGATTTCTGATTTGAACATTATTCTAAATAAATTTGTCATTTGATCAGGATGGCAGAATGATGTGTTTGCTACAATATTTTATTTCTTCTCTTTCTGTTCATCTAGATGTGGATAGTTGAGTATGATATTAAGTGGCCTTCTGTTTATGGATATAGTGTTTCAAATCTGAGAGTTTAAAGTGAGTTTCTAGTCAAGATTTCAATTAATCAGAACCACAGACAAACTTAAGATTTCAAGATGTGCTAGGCATGGCCTCCTTGCAGTCGTAGTGCATCTTCTAGAACTAACAGGCAGTACACCACTGCCTGGAGTAGGGAGCCCACTGCTGAGTCTTGAGTGGTGTCATTTGGCTGTTGGGATGGGGCCAAGACTGGCCATGGCACTGGTGTCAGGTGGAAGTGGAGATGGCCCTCCTTGCCCTAACTAATCTGCAGCCAAATGTAGTATCATCATTCATCTATATCTTGGCACCCCTAGAGGAAGGAAGCACCGGAAAGAAGGAAGTAACACACTCAGTGGAGGTTGGTCTCAACTGAGAATGTCGTTGAAGGGTGAAGGAAGAAAGTCGAAGGGCCTCTTGTAGGTATAAGGCCAGACACCTCTTATCTAGAAACCTGAAGAAGCTAGTCAAAGTCTGAAACACTATGAGAAGAAGATCCTTGAAGAGACAATGGAACTACCCATGGATCTCATAGTAGATGGGGCACCAAAAGATGAAGCGATCCTCTGTCTCAAGTCTCAACTTTTCGAAGGTGACAAACCTTGCAGATCCTGTCTAATCAGTCGATCTGGTGATTTGTCTCTACCCTGAGACAATGGGAGCCCACTCTGAGTTGGCCTAAACGAATATGAAGTCCAGTGGGGAAGTGTGTACTGGGCCCGAACAATGAGACCATCCCTCAGATCCATTAAGTGTGCAACGTAGAAGGCCATCTTTGGAGTCTGGACATAACCCACCATGAAAGTTTATCCAAGTAACCTTCACATATTGCCTAGTAACCTTCAACTCCTACATGGAAGGTAAGAGACCAAGTGCATCCAGCGAACACCTAAATGGAGGAAGTCAGTCCATTGCAATACCAACTGACGTCAAAATATCTACAACCCCTGCATACCAACACTTAGTACGGCTAGAAGAGTTAGCCGAGGCAATGTACTCTAATGAGAGATAGGATAGATACAAGTACCAATCTTGCTCCTTCGTCGAGTCAACAAAGCTTTGAAGGCGATGGAGAGAGAGACAAGTCTGAAAACAGCCTCCAGTCAAAAAGGTCGGGCACTGAACTCTACCAATATAATGGGTTGAGGTACTGAATGTTTGCATCTGATGATGCAACGGAGGAAGAGGATCTGCACTCTCTCTACTGAGGCCCAATCACAATCTAGTAAGCAAGGCCCCCAAACCTCTGAGCCATAGAGGACTGTGGGTCGGATGAGAGTGTCCATGAGAGACATGGGTAAAATTAAAACACATTTCATGATATGAGTTTGTATTCACATCAATTCTGAAGAAAAAAAAATTGATGAGATGATTTGAAGTGTAGTGCTAGCCTGCATCTGCATTTTTTCCCGAAAATTTTAGCTTGTGGAGTGCGTTGTTGTTCGAGACAGCAATAGGGTTTTCAATTGCTAAGTTGTAACCTTGAATTTTGGTTTGTCTCTTTAAAACATTAGGAAGGGCTGGTTGAACCCATCATCTTGAACATAAAAATTCAAATTTAGCCCATAATGTTGAAGAGAAATGTTCAAATTTGTTTATTTAAAACAACAAGAGTACTAGTTTAGCCCATATAAATTTTCAGTGGAAGCGGAAGGTTTAACGATCAGAATTTTAAATTATGGAAACAGACAATGCTTCCCATATTCAAATGCAGATGTTTCCACAGACTATTATTGGGAAAAGAAATCTGGAGTGAAAACAATGTAGATGCTCAAGAAAAATATGACGCAAAGAAGCAAGAGGTTGTGATGGTGATCAAGCTCTTGGTAATGAATCAGATGCTTCCCAATGTAGAAGATGGTAATAATACATTTGTCATGTAGAGGAATCTACAAAAGATGCATTAAACTTCAGAGAAAGGTGGAGCATGTTTCCTTCCAAATATGTTATTCTCAATTGAAATGGAGAAATTTACTCCGTTAGATCGTTTGCCTAAAATCAAGGATATTTGAGATCAATTAAAAACAGTGACAAGAGAATGGAAGTAGATAATGTGGTAGTTATAACTACTATTTCCTAAGCAAATTTTATTGAAACTTTGAACATTACTAGTACAGATATAGATCTCACATTTGAGTAGTCCAGCACAAAACTCTTGTACCAGGACAAATGGACAAAGCAGTTTGGGAACAGCACAGCATGAATGAGGTTTCTGAGGTAGCACTTGCAACAAAGTTTAAGAGAAAGTGTAGCCAACAGAGGGATGAGAATGATGAAGATCTGTCTTCCAAGTCAAGTAAAAGGAGAAAAACAATTAAATGCTTTTATTGTAGAAAACTAGAGCATATAAGTAAAGTTTGAAGGAAGAGGTTGTGGGATGAAAAACACAGCCACGGCTACTCTTTTGATGATCAAACCGGAAAGGAAAGAAACATGTTGATGTCGCAGAACAAAAGGAGGAAAAAGAGTTATATGTGTTCATAGCCAGAAACAAGGATTTAAAGAGTGGTAAGGTTTATTGGTACATTGATTCAAGAGCACTTAGACATTTTACTAACAATATTCATTGCTATGTTGATTTTGTAGAGGATAAATCTTAATCTGTTTCTATTGTGTTGAGTGGTGTTGTAGAATACAAGCTGAGCAGAAAGGGAAATGACCTACTTTAGCTAGGAGGACAGAATGTAATAACTAAAAATGTCTACTATGTTCCTTGTTTTGGAGAAAAAACCTACATTTGATTAGTATAATGAAGTATAGCCCACACATATAAATTTCAACAATAATAGGAGTTTTATAGCTGATCAAAATAGCAAAAAGATGGTTACTATGGGTGTGGAACAACACGACTTATTCTGGTTGCTAGATGTTGAGATTACAAGGCTAGTTCAGCAAAAAGATGGTTGTAATTAAATTGAATACTCAACAATAATACTTAGGCCAGCGAAGTGTATCATGAGGTCATTCATTCCTTGAAGTTGCAGCTATTATTGGAGTTCTAGTCTAGGATATGAGTCTTGTTATATTCTTGATTGTACTCTAGATTTGGATCCCTATTCTTGATCCATCTCTAGTCTTGCTTCTCTCTTCTACAAATCATTGTACAAGCATGTGAGTTTTACACACAAGCTTGGACAGGAATACACACATAATCACATGAAAGAGTGGATAGATTCCTATACCAACATAGATCCATCTTAAACCCAGATCTATTAAGCACAAAGAAGGGTCCAATTTCTTGAGGTGAAATTTTTTTATCTTAAAATATTTACACATCAAGAAAAAACTTACACCTCAAGAAATTGGATCTCTAATGATGCTTAAAAGTTAATAGATCTGGTTTTAAGATGGATCTATGCTAGTTTTAATTCTTTTATTTTTTTATCCGACGTTCATTTTTTGCTTACCTTTTATTTTTGATAAGTTATGACTGATGAGCCAACATGGGAATGTTACGTTACGTGACAACATCTCCCCCATACTGAGTTGTAAGCACCTCGCTACTCTCGATGCAATTAAATGATGCAATGTCTCATTACATAGTAGGCGAGAGGAGGAATATGTTATGTAAAACCCAAATACAAACTCTTGACTACTACATTAATGGCTACATTAATTTATCCATTATTACGTCAATTTATTACTGAGAATTTATTAGTGAGCAATTGAGTTCTAAATATGACCATTATCACCATTTCCCTCCCACAATGGTCATTTTACATGCTTGTTCAAGATATATAAAGGCAAGCTTTGGACAAGAAAGAAGTTTGCAATCCACAAGATTAGATTTTCAAAATAGCAACTAGATGTGAACTATAGCCAACAAGGTTGATGAAGTGCAACTTACATGTCATCATCCTTTTGTCTAACCAATGACACACCAATCAAATGATTCCTGAATAGTTTACCTTTGCACGATTGACATAGAACCTAGCTTGTTCACTGAACACCCTTCCTCCGCTTCTTAGTGGTCCAACATACCAAGATTTTGTGTTTCTTTCTTTAAGAAAGCACCATCATCTTCACCCTCCCTAAGCATCTAATTCTTTACCACTTCATCTTCACCCTCCCCAAGTAACTTCTTCTTATGAACTATAACCTAAGTAATAGGACACACCCTTTTAGGGCCCCATGTCCATATACAACATGTCAAGCACAGGTCACACCTAGACATGTGTCGAACACAAGTTTTAACATGTCCTAAAACACAGAACAAGTTTTGGGCATATGTCAGACACGTGCCCTAACGTGTTCCAATTTTAGGACATACGTCTTATTCAAAAAAGTACCTGCAGAATAAATAATCCAACTCTCATTCTTCTTGCTCATTTGTTGACAGTTGAAAGTTGTTACGAGTGCATTTTCTTGCAGGTGAAAGTTTAAACAATGCAAGGAAGGGATTGCAAGTGGATTCAAGACACATTTGGAAGGTAGGGGAGTAATTTTTTTACATAGTAACAAGGTTTTTCATTTAGCTCGAGGGAGTGAAGGCTCAATTAACAAAGGCGGCAAAGGTCAAAAAAGGGAGGAATGTCATTGTTAGTGGTCCCTCCCCTCCTAGTTTTTCATTGTCTGTTGGTGGCAAGTGCTTCAAGTGGAGTTGTTGGGGCTTCCATGCCCTCATATGACCCTGTTGTAGCAAAACAACAAGCACAAGAAAAAAGAGTACACCCTATGGAAGTATGTAACAAGGAAAAAAGGCTTGAATCAAAGCTTGGTGGGGAAGGGAATGTTGTTTGGTCTTTTAATTTCTACAATGAAGAATTCAAGACAACCTACTACCAAGTTAAGGGTCATTTGTTGAGCCTTCCTTGTTGACTTGTAGCATACAAAGCAATCAATGCTACCCAAAGATATGAGTTAGAAAAGAGGATACAATTGGCTTGGGAAATGTGGCAGCAACAAGCGAGAAAGTTAAAAAAACATGATGATCCTCTTCCATTCTTAAGGAATCCAGGTAGCAAATTTGGGAGTGTAGCTGAAATTCAGCCACAAAAAAAGAAGGGCAGCCCCAACTTATGGTCCAATGCACAAGATTCATCAACAAGAGAAGCGTGATGAAGTTGATCTTACCACTGCATTACTTTACTATTTCAACTTCATTTCATTTAATGTTGCACGATCACCTTTGTTCATTGAGATGTGTCTTGCTCTAGTTGAAAGGGCTCCAAGTGGGTATGTGCCTCCAAGTTTAGTGAAGTTCAGTAGACAAAATCCTACACCCTATCAAATCATCATCGCCCAGATCCGATGTTACAATTGTTTCTGATGGATGGATGGATGCAACACGCCATCCACTAAGCAATTTCATGTTGTCTTTCCATAATGGATCGGTCTTCTTGAAAGCAGTGGATGCTATTGGAAAATACAAGGATGCACAAGATATGGGTGAGTTGTTCATTAAAGTTATTGAAGAGGTAGATATTGATTCTTGTGTGCAAATCATCATGGATAATGCACATGTTTGCAAAGTTGTTGGTATAATTGTGGAAGCTAAATATCCACAAACATTTTGGACACCTTGAATTGTTCATTCTTTGAATTTGGCACTTAAATCTATTGCTTCATAAGGACATGGATTGGCAATCTTAGTGATGATGCACACGACATGGATTGGCAATCTCAGTGATGGTGCACACCATATCCACAATTTTGTACAAAACCATACAAATGCCCTCACAATATATAAAGAGGGCACACATCTATCATTTTTGAAGTCTGCAGATACTCAGTTTGCTTCCTCATTCATCATTCTTAAGAGGTTGAAGGAGGTCAAGGTTGCTCTTGGGGCCATGGTTATTTCATAGTTTTGATCTTTTTGGAGAAAAACGAATCAAGTTGCTTCAAAAAAGGTAAAGGACACAGTGTTAGATGATGTTTGGTGGGAGAGGGTAGATATTGCCACTAAGATCATGGACCCTATCATTTCCTTGTCGCAGTTTGTAGACACAAACCAACCCATCTTAGGAGATGTTTATGAGGAGTGGGGATTCCATGATCGAATGAAGACCATTGTTATGCAAAATGAGTGTCTTGAGTATGGGACATCAACAGAGAACATATATGGTCCACCATACAAGATATTCTTCATCGCCAGGTGCGATAAGAATTGCACACCTTTGCTTTGCTTGGCTCACTCATTGAATACTAGGTTCTATAGTCATGATTGGCTCAATGGTGGGCCATCTCGCAACATTCCTTCCTCACATGGATGGAGAGATTTCACAAGGAAGGTGGCATTTAGAAGAATATATCATGATAGAGGTTCCGTTCATAAGGTGGAGGAGGATTTCATAGAGTCTCCATTCGAATTGACAGATTTTAAGGGTATGATATGCTTTGAGAAAGGGGGGTCAAGAAGCCTTATGGTTGTTGGGAAACTAATGGGACATTGTGCCCTATTCTACAGCGGTTAACCATGAGGGTCCTCTCTCAAGTTACTTCATTCTCTTGTTGTGAGAGGAACTAGAGCACTTATGGGAACTTGAACAGCTTGAGGAAGAGAAGGCTTGAGCAGTCCATGGCAGAGGCAATGGTGTATATGCGCACCAACCTTGACCCCGTAGGCTATTTGGACGCCTTGAATGCTTCCTTTCAACTGTTCATATTCAATCTTCCTTCCATTGTTTCCTATATTACAATATTCTGCAAGGGGGAAAGTGGACTGCCTTGTCTCAATCCTCTTTGGAAAGCAAAAAAGGGAGCACAGTGCCCAATGGCAAATGGTGAGATCCATGATCTTCCGATGCATGCCTTAATTCGATGAACAAAAAGAGGAAACAATCCAAATGTTTTAGGGCATTAAACAAGACGTTGTGCCTAACCCAATTAAGTCCATTGGCTATGTTGATCTTGATCGCCATCCCTCTTTCCTAGTTTCTTCAACTTGAGTGTATTGGTTCATAGACAAGGGGGATGTTGTCAAAGCTTTACCTTGTTTTAAACAAACCCCCCTTGATTCTCGAAGATGAGGTTGGGCAATAGATGACCATACGATTTACCAAAATCTTCTTCAACATCTTTTATGATGCATTACAAAGGGAGATGGGGTGAAATCTTGCAAACACAATGGGGTTTTTTCTTTTTTAGATGAGAGCTAAAAAGGATGACTTAATTCCACCAACTAATTTGTCTTTTGAATTTCACTCATTCAGGATCCAATGCAAGTCTTCTTTGATAATATTCCAACATGCCCAATAAAAGTGAATAGTAAATCCATCTAGACCTAGGTCTTTATTAGGCTCCAATCCCCAAATGGCCTGGAGGATTTCATTATAACGGATGTTCCATATTAAGGCTCAATTCACCTCCTTAGAAATAAGGTGGGGATGTCACAAAGAAGCTCTCTCTCTGCTTCCTCATATGAAGGCATTTCCTCTAAATATAGTCTCTTAACATGCTTGTATATTGCCATCCCAATCTCTTCAAAGGTGTCCATCTTCATCCCATCCTCCCTTGAGATTTCCTAGGCATGATTTTTCATTTACCTAGCATGGGCCTATTTTTGGGGAAATTACTTTTGTCTATTGATTGCAACCATAAGCTCCTAGACTTCACTCTCCAGTGTTCTTCCTCCCACCAATGCTTGATGGAGTTGATGAGTTATCTCATGTTCTTCCCTCTGCAAGTCTAAGGTTTGCTCCAAATCCTCTATCTTAGCCTAGAGGATGTTGATATAAGTATCTCTCAGCCCTTAAAAGAGGGAGATCTGAGTATGTCTCTCATATTTTCTTAGTTTTTCCTACCTCCCATGCCTCTACATTCCTTTTTGAACTGATGGGGGTTTTGACTCGCTTTCAAATGCATCCAGAGTGGACAAAGTTCCTATATCCTTTTCCTTCTATGTTTTTTCTTCCCTTCTTATCCTATAAGGATTTATTCCTGATTTTTTCTAAACCTTGCCATCTCCTTCGTCTTCTTCCTCTTGGCGTTGTTGTTCCTTGTTTCTAGTTAGGATTCCAATTAAAGATGGAGCACTCTTCTCTAAAGAAGAGAAAAATGACTCCTATGAATCCTCAACAAGAGATATTGGGTTATGCAAAAGTTCAAAGATAGGAAGGGAGAGGGAGGAAGGCAAGGAAAAGGAGGAATCAATTAGCGTGAGGGGGGGAGAAGGAACGGTTGAAAAAGTGGGGCAAAGGATTAGGGAGGAGGGGCAACAAGGACAGTGACCACATTTTATGCAGAGGGAGCTAGATCAGGAGCATATGGTCTAGAGAGAGTTGCATACTTGTTTGTCGACGGCTTGCCTTTTTGAGTTGAGAAGCTTGAGGAGTAGGATGTTTGGAACTAGTGTTTCACTTGATAATTTGCCATTGTTCTACAAGGTTCAAAGTAGGGTGAGGGAGGGCTTCTGGCTTACAATCCTTTGTGAAATGTTTGTATTCATGACAACCTTTGCACTTGAAGGGTAATTGTTCATAGTCCAAACTCTAAATATGATTCCATCCCTCCATTGTGAATCGGTTGCCTTCAATAATCCTTTTTCTAGATCCACTTCAATGCAGATTTTAGCACATCCAAACATTCTTTTTAGCTTTGATTTTCCTATGTATTTTCTCAAGGTAGTCCCTATGGACTCAAAAGATTCGTCACTCCAACTATGCAGGAGAACATGTGGTAGTAGGACCCATATCAAGACAACTGATGGCACATCAACTTTTCAATCAAAGTCAAGAAACCACCAATTCAACTGCATTCCTCTTGAACCCATGAAGTATGGGCCATTGTTGGAAATGAGATCCTTATCCTCCTTATGCTCAAAGAGAAAGGCATAAAAGCCCCTTTCACAAATGAACAAAACTTTCCTTTGATCAAGGGAACCAATTCTTCTACATCGACTGGTCAATGGCATTGGGAGAGGGAAAATGGCAAGTAAATTGACCAATGAAAGCACACTTTACCAAGGCAACGACCTTCAATAACATCACTCAAAGAATAGAGAGCAATATTTGAACCCCAAACAACTTTATTCCAGAGAGTAATATGTCAACCAACTGTATTAAAGATATTAATGTCTAAAGCATCGATGGAGAAAGGGAGGCCTTTTTTAATCCATGGTTTACCCACCAAGGTAGGAAGCTTATAACAACTCTAGATGTGGGTGTTGCACCAAAAATGATTCAGACTCCAAATTTGCTTCTTCAAGTGGAACCCTCCATTGATCTTGCACTCTATGATTTGCCTTTTCCACACGTTCTTCATTTTCACCTTAAGGATGCCCTCAAGATCTAGTATTAACTTGTTGTCTTCATCTCTGAGAGGGATATACTACTTCACTACCCAGCTTTTTAAATAAGGATATGTGGAAGACATCATGTAGTCTTCCCTTGTTGGGAAAACCCAATGGCTAACCTACCTCACCTATTTTAATCAAACTTTATATGGGGCTCGGGGCATAAAACATGGGTTGAAGCATGTTCTTATGCTATTGTCAAAGAGTTGTTTGTTTGGAGGGCTACAATTGAGCAAAGACCATATATCTATCTCAAATTGTTTTTTTGAGTTGTATTGGTCCGCATGTATTTTCATCATGTTTGTTGCCATGGACAAGTTATCCTTTTGGATGCTGAAAATCTCAGGAATTTTATATAGCGAGTAAAATGGGCCCAAGACTTTAACATTTTGAATGACCCAATCCATAGGTTACAGGGGATCATAGCCATATAATGTTTTAAATGGGGTCATTTCCATGGAAAACCCAATTCTTAGGTGACGAGGGTTCACACCCATATAATGTTATAAATGGGGTCATTTTGGTAGCAAAGTGATATCTAGTTTTCTACTAATATTGAGCAAATGTTGTTAAGTTTTCTTAATTGCTTAGATGATATTCTAAAACAATTACAATAGTAGGATCACTGAAAGAACAACAAGCATAGTAACACAAAGAACACAAAGATTTTCCTCGAGTAAACCACAAGGGAGAAAACCCCACAAAACTTCCTCAATATAGAACTCAACCAGAGCAGTGTAAAACCCTAGACAACTGCTTGTCTCTTCTTCTCTCTCTTGCAAACTTGCTTGAGTGAAGTGTGCGCAAATGAAGGGGGGCGCCTCCCTATTTATACTTGACTCTTGACTTGACCTAAAACCTAGCAGGGCCGACTTGTCTAGGAAGACACCATAAATAATATTTATTATAATGACACTTGGGTACTATTGACCTGACTTATATACGAAGGTTTACATTGATTCTTTCAAAGACTCTTACATGACCAATCTCATCAAATACATCTCCTGAAGGAAGAATACAATCAGTACAACTGGAATATCTTCCAAAGTTACAATACTTTAACACTCCCTCTTAACTAGGAAGGTATTCAACCCAGGTAGCAACTACTACCACAATTGTACATCTGACTGGTGAGTCTCTATATGTCATAGGAAGCTTTGGAACACCATCATGCATCTTCATCATCAATCTGGAACTGTATCAGTATGTGAATATTGAATCTTCTTCTTCGTCATCATCGTCATCTGCAACATCAGTGTGTAACTACTAGATCATCATCTGCAACATCAATATGTAAATACTGAATCATCATTTGCAACATCGGTATGTAAATACAAAATCATCATCTACAACATTAGTATGTAAATACAACAACATCATTAGCATGGTAGTGCTAAAGCAACATCATCAATAAATGTTAGATCATCATTTGCATCATCAGCATAGAGATGCTGGAACATCATCATCATCATCAACATTAAAATGTTGAAACAACATTATCATCATCAGTATAGAAATACTGAAACTGTCTCATCAAAATCACAACAACTTCAGTATGAAAATACTGAACCTACTACATCAGTATAGGGAATATTGATACTACGTCTTGCCCACTAACCATCTTGGTGAGTTCTCTAGTAGATCCATCTAGGCATTTTGTCCAACTTACTAACCCTTTCGAGTCAACACGCCTAGTCAGACAGATGGATTTTCTTAGGGACCAACAAGCCTTGTCTGGATTACTAGCCCTTTTGGGCTAAACAGGCCTAGCCAGACATACTAATCCCCCTAAGATCAACAGGCCTCTTTTGACTTACTAACCCTTTCAGGCCAATAAGCCTAGAGAGACTTACCCTACTCTAGGCTGAGCTACCACACCACTGCATTTTTCTACCATCTTCTTCACTCCCTCTTTCGAAGGAGATCCTTTCAGACTATGCCAAGCTTGTCTCGAAAGTATTCAAACTTTACACAAGACAGAGGGGCTTAGTCAACACATCCGCCACTTGTTCTTCTATTGGAACATACTTGGGCTTTATAGCTCCCTTCAGTACCATATCCCGGATGTAATGATATCTAACTTTGATATGTTTCGACTTATCATGAAACACCAAGTTTTTTGTCATCTTAATACAACTCTGATTATCACAATGGATATCAGTCACATCTATCTCTGCATCAAATAATACTGTCAACATCTTGCGAAGCCATACTGCTTCGCTACAAGCTGAGCATGTTGCAATGTATTCAGCTTCTATCGTGCTAAGTGCAATACTGGATTGCTTTCTACTGAACCATGGGATCATGCTTGATCCAAACCTAAAACAACATCCTAAAGTGCTCTTTCTATCTTCGGCACTTCCTGCCCAATTTGAATCTGTAAATCCATGTAATTTGATCTCGCCATTTGATGCATATCTGAGACCACAGTGGAAAAAATTGGCGATTTTTCGGCGATGTCCCAAAATACTTGCGATTTTTTCTGGATGCCGATTTTTAGGCCTGAAAAAATCGGACATTGTGAAAAATCGGCAAAATCGGGAAAAATCGGGAAAAATCAAGATAAAATCAGGAAAATCGAGAAAAAATCGAGATAGATAGGGAAAAATCGAGAAATAGGGGAAAAATTGGCTAGCAAATTTTGACCCTATTGAAGTACAAAATTTGCATTTTTTAATGCTCATCGTTGTTTGCCGATTTTTGCCGATTTTTCGTCAATGTTGCCAAGAAGATGTTTTCTGGACCCTCGCCGATTTTTTGCCGAATCCGATTTTTTCCACTATGCCTGAGACCATAGTCTAAAGTCCCCTTTAGATACCTCATCACATGTTTTGCTCCTACTAGGTGAATATGTTTGGGATTCTCACCATATATTGACTTGTATATACAACAAAACATTAGAGAACCAATAATATGTCTATATAAAGTGTTTACAGCAAAACATATATCTGGTCTTGTATTGGTTAAGTACATTAGAGAACCAATAATATGTCTGTATAAAGTGGCATCTAGAGTTTCCGAAGATTCATCATTCAATAGCTTCAAATTTGTTGTCATCAGAGTAGCCATGGCCTTGCAATCTATCATCCCAAATATCTTTAGGATTTCTATTGCATATTTTCCTTGGTTTAGGAAAATCTCGTCTAGATACTGCCATACTTCAAGATTGTAATGTCCCAAGTCTAGTGTGCAGACCTGAACACTATCTAGTTTTGTAATTTAAATTTAAATTTCTGAACTTTGAATTAAACCACTCGAAGCCTCTTTGGACTGGGCAAATCATGGGTTTTTTCTGGGAAATTTTGCAAGCAAAATGAGTGAGCAGAGGGAAGCAACCAAAGACATTTCAGACATAGAATTTCCTCTTCCATAACACATTTAGATCTAGTGCCATTTAGACTTCAAAATCCACTATGCGGAAACCTACTTCCACGCTTCTGGGCAGCCAAACCGTGAAACTAGGAAGAGTACTTTAGCCTGTTTCAACCAGGGACTTTTGGAAACTTGTAGAGGGTTGTTCCAGCATTCATATAACATAAGAAATGGGTTTGGACAGTTTGCAGCAGTTCTGGAAAGTTCTGAGGAGTTTTGGAGGAATTTGGGGTTTTTCAGCAGTTTTGGCCTAGTGCAAGCCTGCGCAATGGAGGATCCTAAAAGGCAGTACGGCCCCAACAAAAAAAGGTTCTAGAGATATGTATGGGAAGGTGGGTCTGTCGGCGACCCACAGGAACTTACAGGGCTCAGTTTGAGTTAACAGAACTCATTTTACATCTAGAATTGCAAGACTAATCATTTAAAGCTAGCAATCTAGCTACAGTCTAAATAAAGCAGTTCTTGGTAAATTGATTGCTAAACTACATGTGAAGTATAACAGAGGTAAATAACATTTCAACGAACATATAAACTCTCTCCAATCATTCCCATAACCTTGCCTATTTCTTATTGCACTCAGATTCATCAATCTTCCCCCATACAGTGATAAAATAAGCTTTTTTGGTGAAACTGAAGACAGACTTTTTATGGTCAGAGATATCTCAACCTGATAAAGATAAATTACAGAGTTATATGCTGCTACAGATCAGAAATCATATAATAAACTGACCATTACAAAGGAGACTCCAAAATAATGGGTAGGAGGCCCAGAACATGACCAGCAAAAAGGGTTGAGAGCATAGGTGAAGCATTATATGTTGTTATTTTGGAGTTATATGCTGCTCTAGATCAAAAATCATATAATAAACTGACCATTACAAAGGAGACTCCAAAATAATGGGTAGGAGGCCCGGAACATGACCAACAAAAAGGGCTGAGAGCATAGGTGAAGCATGGGCTTCACTGGAGCTCAACCTGAACGTGATGGAGGCTGCAAATATCTGTGATAATACTTCAATGGCTGCAATCTAGCGCTCCATACCTGCAATAGAAGAGAATAGGATGCAAGGAGAGGGGAAGGGAAGGTTGGGGCTCATCTCCTAATAGTCTGAGGCACATCACTCAGAAGGAATGCTCACATAAGCATAGCTCAACATACACAACAACCAAACTAGCAAAAGATCTGAAAGGGAGTTGGAATACTTCTTTTATAGAATTAATGTTGACCTGTTGAGCAAGTTGCTTGGCTTGGTAACCTGTGAGAATAGGTCACCCATGAGTGGACATACTTTCCTTGCTTTGCTTTGCTTTGCTTTGCTTTGCTTTGCTTTGGCTTTCCGTCTTTTTCCTCTTTTTATAACTTTACTTCTTTTCTGAACTTTCCTGCTTTTCATACTGTCCTGCTTTTCCAGTTTTATCCTGCTTTCTGGATTTATGCTGCTTTTCCTGAAATATTCCTCTTTTGTCATTTTTGGCATCATTTTTGGACTCTAGTGCTTACTTGACTTCTACTCCAAGTAATTCCTCCAACCTTATCCACTAATTCGAATTGGTGGGCCAATTTCTCCATTTATTCAGCATAACAAATAAAAATATTAATTGCACCAATAATATTAAATGCTCCATAATTATTTATTCCAAGTGAGTAGCAACTATGGATAAATTTAAATGCACACTCCTAATTAATTAATTCCCTCATCTTAAGCCCTAATTAATTATTTAATTCTATCTGTCACTAGGATCCATGGGGTTCGGTCTGCTTCATGGTGTTGTCAAAATGGGAACATGACAAAGACCTAGAAAATAGTGCATCACTCCAAGGTCTTTCATCTCAAATTCTGCAGCGAGCTTCTTCTTACATTCGTTGATGGGCTTATCTTCACCTATTAAGAATAGATCATCTACATACAGTAGTAATATCATAAGTCCATCACCCTCAACTTTATAGTAGAGGTTGGCATCTGTTTTACTCTTGGTAAAGCCCAAGCTCATCAAGAATCCATCAACTCTTCCATGCCATGCTCTAGGTGCTTGCTTTAACCCATACAATGCCTTCTTGAGTTTACATACATAAGTTTTTTTATTATTAGTCTCAAAACCTTGTGGTTGTTCGATTCTTCTATCAAGCCATTTAGAAAAGTTGTCTTTACATCCATCTGGTGTAACTTCCACTTCATATTGGATGCCAAGGCAAGAATGGTTCTAATTGAGGTGTACCTTGCCACTAGTGCAAAGGTCTCCTCATAGTCGATTCCTTCCTTCTAGGAGAATCCGCGAGCTACGAATCTTGCGTTGTACTTCTCTATATTACCGTATGTTGAATGCTTTGTCTTGTAGATCCATTTCAAGGATACCACTGACTTGTCCTTTGGTCTTGGTACTATTTCCCATACATCGTTCTTTATATTGGATTGGTATTCCTCGACCATGGCATCTACCCATTCCTTCTACTTTGTTGCTTCTTCAAAACATGTTGGTTCTTTCTCAACAAGATCACACATCAAAGCCACATAGCTAGGGTATGGCTTTGGCTTCTTTCTTTCTCTAATGGTTCCTTTTGGGACACCATGTCTTTTTGCTTCTTCAATTACTTCACGAGCCTAGGCAAGCCTTATTTTTGTGAGATCATTTCAATGGGCAATTCTTCAGGTCTCTGAGGTTCTGTTATGTCATGATCCTCGGGCATTTGTTCTTCCTCTTCGTTTTTGACTGGTTTAGAACCTTCTGCAGCTCTGGGAGTTTCATGCTCCTCTTCTTCTTCCTTGTCTTTCCTTGATTTCCTGAAAGTTCTATGTTCGTCAAAAGTAACATCTCTACTTAGTTCAATTTGACGATATCTTTGATCGTTTCTCCTTGGGAATGTGTATGTATGGCAGACAACCAAATATCTTTAGGTGACTAACTTCAAGCTTTTCTCCAATAAACATCTCTTCTAGAGTCTTATTTCCAAGGGTACTGTGGGAGATTCTATTATGTACATATATTGTTGTTTTGGTTGCTTCTTCCCATAGTTATACATAGATCTTGATCATGGATCATAGCTTTTAGAACTTCCATGATAGATCTATTCTTTCTTTTTGCCACACCATTTTATTGTGAATTATAGGGAATGGTGAGCTCCCTCTTAATCCCGGCTTCTTTGCAATACTCGTTGAATTCACTTGATGTGAATTCTCCTCCATTATCTGATCTTAAGATCTTGATCCTCTTTTCAGAGAGGTTTTCTACAAGGGCCTTAAACTCTTTGAACCTTTCAAACACTTCATCCTTCTTCTTCAAGAAACAGATCCAAGTTTTGCGAGAGTAGTCATCAATAAAGGAAGCATAGTAAACATACCCGGTTAATGAGGTAGTTTGCATTGGCCCGCATATATCTGAATGAATAATGTCTAAGATCCCTTTTGCTTTGGTGTCACTGTTTGGATAAGGGTTCTTAGTATTCTTTCTTTGTGCACATCCTTTGCACACTCCTTCATGATTTATCTGAATCTCTGGTAAATCTGTCACAACCTTGCTCACTATTGGCAATGCTTTGTCATGTATATGAGCAAGTCTTTTGTGCCATAGCTCACAATGGCTTATGGTACTAGTCATCAATGTTGAATCTACATGTCCCTTTAATCTGTAGAGCCTTCCTTCTTCAACTCCAATCGTTACTGCATCATCTATAGTTTTTCCTTTTGTCCACATAAGGACTTCTCCATCCATGAAAGCAACTCTGAAACCTTTCTTATCTAAGGCTGACATAGAAAGGAGATTCTTCTTTGATCCTGGGACATACAGGAAATCCTTCATCTTCATGGTCTTTCCAGAGTCCAACTTATAGGAGACTTCTCCCATTCCTTTGATGGGATATTGATAATCATCTCAAAGCATTACTTTGTGTGGGGACTCCTTTTGAATAAGACATGAGCGTGAGTCCTTGTAACATGTCATGTGCTTGGAGGCACCACTATCTACTAACTAGGTGTCATTCCCTGGTGAGACTTAACCTGTGAGTGCAAAGATCAAGACATATTCTTCACGAGAATCTTCATTTTCCTTAGCTCTTTCCTCATCTTCTTTATTATTGTCTTCAACAACATGAGCCTGGAACCTTTTGTTCTTCTTCTTTACTCGTTCTGCCTTCATGGGACAATTTATAGCAATGTGTCCCATCTTATGACAAGCGAAGCATTCATAATTTGAGAAGTCTTTCTTAGACTTCTTAAACCCTGGGGATTTTCTGGGAGGATGGTCATGACTCTTTCTCTTGTTCTTGCCTTTGGTATGGACTGCCAAAGCTTGATCCTCATTTTCATTCAGCTTCTCTTCTATGGCAGCTATTCTTTCTTCTTCTTGAACACATTCTTCCCATAGCTGTCGGAACTTGGTCAGCCTTCTTCTTGAACAGATTCCTCGAATAAAGGATTCCCAATATCTTGGACGACCATTCAAGGTGGTCATTACAATTTCTACTTATTCAACCATATCACCAATAGCTTCCAACTGCTCCTTGATTTGAGCTACTCTTGTGAAGTATGATTGCATGGTTTCTAACTTTCGAGCTTTTGAGCTTTTACACTTTTGAGGTGATTCCTCAAAGTCATCTTTCTATTAATATTTCTTCCTTCAAATAAATTGGATAGAGCATCAAGATTTCCTTTGGTGTCCTCCTTGAGGATACTTGAAGAATCAAGTTATCTTTGATGGAGTCAGCTATGATCCTCTTAGCCTTGATCATATCCTTCCTGTATCTGGCCATAGCTTCATCTTCTTCTGGTTTTGTAAATCCTTCTAGATCATTTTCTTCTAGGATGAGCAAGATCTGATACTTCCATGCTCTAGAGTTTTCAGCACCATCAAGCTTCTCATCTAGCTTGGTACTCTTTGTCATCTTTTAACAGAACAAGAACATCAAATGGAATTAGAAGAAGTAATACTTACTTGATGAATATTGCTTCTGGCTGACCTTCTTCGAGCTGACCTAGGGTTTGATGAAGAAACCTTAATTTTCCAGTTGAGTTCACTGGTAGGGTTGAGTGATGGAAAAGATGTGCCTTCCCAGGGCGAGCTAGACTGTATCTTGCTTTTTCTGAGATTGATGATGGAGTCTCAAAAAAACTGAAGCCCTAGTTCTTCTCGGCAGCAGTGTTTGGTCCAAAATTGAAACTTTTTGGAATTCAGTTCTGTTTTCACAGAAAGATGCGTCCTTCTGGGGCGAGTTGAGTGAGCCCTCTTTTCTGGTTGACCTATCAAGGCATTTGTTCGTAATAACAAACCCTAGTTGTGCAATGTCTCCTTTCAGGGTAGCTTTGATACCATGTTAAGTTTTCTTAATTGCTTAGATGATATTCTAAAACAATTACAATAGTAGGATCACTGAAAGAACAACAAGCACAGTAACACAGAACACAAAGATTTTCCTCGGGAAAACCACAAGAGAGAAAACCAATGTTCCACAGGGACGCGTCCCGAACGGTCAGGGACGCGTTTCGCTGTTTCTCACAACCCTGGGATGCCGAAACTCCATGCAAAACATTTCGCGACATCTCGGTTTCGGCGAAACTTGGCGAGATGTAGAGCGAAACGTTTCGGTGGGCGGCGAAACTTGACGAAACTTGGGGGAACTTCCTGGCGTCCCGCCCGAAACTCCGAAACTTCCCCAGGATATTTTTGAATTTTCTTAACCTACATTTACAAAAAAATGAAACAAGAGTTTAATTAAATAAATCATTAAAGAAAACTTATATATAAAAATTTAAAACATAAAATATATATATATATATATATATATTAAAAACTAAATATAATTTCTAACCTAATCCTAGGCTATAGAGATCAACTCTTTAATATTTATTTCTGATTTCATTTGGCATTACAAACTTACAAAGCCGTGAAAGTTTATTCAACAGCCATCATGAAAGGAGAGAGTGACAAATCTGAAATATCATTGATTCATTTTTTCAATCACTTAAAAGTCAAATCTGAAGTATCAAATATCAAATGACAAAGACTCGGAACCTAGAAGTGAAAAACATGAAATATGATGTTCATGTTAATCATAGATTCATATATTTATAATTAATATAATGATAATCTTGATGAATCGTGTAATGTGTTTGAACTTTGCCATTTGCATTGCATGATTGCAGAATGATGAATGTAGTATGACTATTTAGTAATTCACTAATTTGCATGGGATGGTTTGTTATTGTTGGGATTTATGTTTTTAATATTTTTAAAATTTTTATGACTATCGCGTCTCGCCGTCCCCCCGTCCCCCCGTCCCCCCTAAATTTCTCTAAAATTTGGGGGTGGTCTCCACACGTCCTGAATGTGAGTCTCCTCGCTCCCGTGCCCCGTTGTCTCGAAACCTTGGGGGAACATTGGAGAAAACCCCACAAAACTTCCTCAGTATAGAAATCAACTAGAACAGTGTAAAACCCAAGACAATTGCTTCTCTCTTCTTCCTGGCGCACTTCTTCTTCTCCCTCTTACAAACTTGCTTGAGTGAAGTGTGTGCAAATGAAGGGGGCGCCTCCCTATTTATATTTGACTCTTGACTTGACCTAAAACCTAGCAGGGTTGACTTGTCTGGTAAGACACCATAAATAATAACACTTGGGTACTATTGACCCGACTTGTCTAGTAAGACACCATAAATAATAACAACTGGAATATCTTCCTAAGTTACAATACTTTAACAAATGCAACCATATCATCCATTAACTCTTATCCCATGTGTACATCTAAAGGTACCCCTCAATGGAAATATTGAATACCTCTTTTGCCAATTTATTTGAGGGTGATACACATTACTCTTATTGAAAGGTACCCCAACTAGTTTAAAAAGTTCTTGCCATAGGCGACTTACAAACACAGGAGCCCTATCATTGATGATGCAATAAGAGAGTCCATGGAACTTATAGACATGCATAAAGAAATAAATCAACAACCCCAAAAGCAATAAAATTGGTAGTTAAAGTGATGAAATGGGCATACTTGTCTAAATGATCAACTACCACAAAGATAGCATCCTCACCTTTATAGAGTGCCAAATCTTTGATAACTTCCATAGATACTACTTTTCCCTTCTGATTGAGGATGGTGTTAAGCTAAAGAAGGCCAAGGTAAGGAACACGTTCCACCTAATCACATCAGTGTGTCATACTATCACAAATTGTTCATTATCAAACTATGCTTTCTACCAATAAAAGTTGAAGGAGAGACATACTTGTAAGTTTGTTGAAACCCACATCACCAACAAAGAGACATGCATGCCCATTCCAACGAGCTTATTTTATAAGAAAAGCTTGTTGTAAATAGATGTGATTCTTAACAACAATTGGTAGCTCTTCCTGCCATCAATATTGTCCTATTGAAGTTGAACCATAGTAGGATCTATTGTGTAGTCAATGATGAGCTCTTGTACTCAAGCAAGCTCACTCACTAAGATGGAATTGGAAGTGTCATCCCATTGAGCTAAAGCCTCTACAACAATATTCTCCTTGTCCTTCTCACAAATGACCACAAAGTCATTTGTTTGAAGGCAATGAATTGAAATTTTGTAGATCCTCCTATAGAGTACCTCACATCAATGAGTGCTTCAAGCTTAGGTGATCAATTTTAATAAAGAGCTTAATACCAAGGAGGAACTAATGCCACTTGGCAACTACATAAGGTATGGATTGCCTAAAGTATTACCAACATTTCTTTGTTGTATTGTATATGCATCATTCTACATTTTTCAACTTCCTACTTTCAAAGGCAATCAATATATCATCCCTTATGAGCATAACACCAATGTCAATCAAAGCAAATATAACAATTGAGAAATTTTGTACAAAACAATAGTAGAAGACGGCTAATCCCAAAATTTTCTTAAGCTTCTTAAGGTCGTAGGCACTGGCAACTCTTGAATAGCTCGAATATTCACAAGATCGATACGAGAAGTCTTAGTAGATCTGTACTTGGAATATTTTTCATAGAGCTTATGTTGTGCAAATAGGCTAGTACAGTGAAAAGATCGATATGATATGTGAATGTCCAACTATATATGAGGATATTATCAAAGACTCAAACAAACTTG
Source organism: Pseudotsuga menziesii (assembly GCA_001517045.1). Taxonomy (NCBI): domain Eukaryota; kingdom Viridiplantae; phylum Streptophyta; class Pinopsida; order Pinales; family Pinaceae; genus Pseudotsuga; species Pseudotsuga menziesii. The sequence continues at coordinate 881,885 of LPNX011179979.1, read as the reverse complement.
AAAAGATTATTACCAAACACTTTGTTTATTTAATCCTAAAATCTAGCAAAAGAAATAAAACTGTTGAATGGCATCACTTGGAATTGGCAAAGGCCCTAATGAGTCCTTAAAGCAATCCTCTTGGTCTTTAGAGTTGTATAGGTATCCAGTAATACCCAAAATGGAGATCAATCTTAGGGAAAAAAAACTTGACACCATGTAGCTCATCCATCACATCATCAATGTGAATCATGGGAAGCTTACTTTTGCAGTGATTCAATGTACTGCTTTGTTATCAATACAAAGGTAGTACAAACCATGGAGCAACTTAATGGCTCTTACTTCGAAAATGGCCATATCCATAAGTGACTAAGCACCATGGGGCCTTCAATAGTGTCAAGCTCAATAACATGTTTCATACCCCTAAAAAGTGGATGCTATGTGAGCAACACCTAGAAGACCGCCTTATATTTATGGAGTAGGGTGGAGAGGCCTGGAATATGCATTTACTGGGAAGGATCTGCAACCATACCATACAATAGAGCCATGAAGCCAAAGTGGCCCTCCTTCAAAAGTTTGGACATGTGCTCGGGGTAAACAACCAAAATACCTTTAAGTGGTAAGCCCTTGATAATGTATTTATGACCATCTTACTGAAAAGAAAGAAATTTCTCTCAATTGTTACAATAGGTTCCTATGGATATAAACCCTTGAATACCTAAACAGCATCTACACCAATGTCTATGACATAAGATTTATCCTTTAGGATATGTCTTTGTTTCTTATTATAGGCATAAAACTTGAAGTTGTCAAAACTATCCAACCTAGTTTGTGCCCCATACCCTCACACAAAATATGTTTATGGCATGGCATGTTAATGGAGAAGTGTTCAAATCTATCAAGATGGAAGCCAACCACCTAACATGTTTATTATCAAGAATGTTGAGAGTACTACCAGGATCTACTAGAACGATGGGCCTTTGTTTCTTAATGTATCCATAAAAATTGAAGGTATCAATACCACCCAACCTAATCATTGCAACAAAGGAGACTAAGGGTTCCCTTATTTCTAATCGTGAAGGGGGTTGGTCTTGTAGCCCATAGTTGTTACCTACTTGTTCAAGGAGATTATCTTCCTTGGATTTAGATTAAGATGTAATATCCCAAATCCCGATATTTTCTATTTCTAAGCAAATATGCTGATACAACTAGGCATGCAGCTGCCATGCAAAAATCCCTATTTTATAGGAAATATTAGGGTTAGGGTTTGTGAGATAGAATGAACACTTACCACTGATAAGCCGGCTAGACTGCTTCGGAGAAAGTATGCAAGCACCGAGAACTGGATCAAAGATGGGCAGATCTCTTCTGCTTCCGATGAACCCCCAGCAGCAAGAACCCCAGTTAGAAAAGGGTGACGCTTTCAGTGAAGGAGGTGTTCGATGAAGCTGCCGATTTGCAGGACTGATAGCCTTCCCGTGCCAGAGAGAATGCCTGGTACATGCGGGATTTCTGAGACCTCTAGGCAAGATAGCGACTTGCTCTGGTGAGACAGCTGCTCACGCCCCTGGGATCCCGAAACGGCTCATAACTGCTCTGGATGAGCACAGACGGATCTGATAATCACTGGGTACCGGAGTATGATGCTGATGATGAGAATAGTGCCTGAGTTTCGAAGTAAAGCTGAGATCTGAAGGCCCAGCAACTAATTAGGGCTTTCTGGCTGAAAACCCCCTCCTTACGGTTGCACACGTGTCCCTGCAACGATCTATACCATATACTGGATAACTTATGAATGAATGAAGAACAAGTGGTGAACCTGTATGGCTTACCCTGAATAAGACTAGCACAGATGTTTCACTGCTGAAATCCTGTTAGCTGAAGACTCCGTCTCCAACCCCAACTGCTGTGCGGCACGCTGTGCTGCTATCCAAGAGCTCCCAAAATAATCATAATCAAAAGTGAAGTCTCCTTTCGCTTTATCCTCTATTTATAACGTTCAACTGCAAAAACCCTAATCTTTGACCTAATTAGGATACTTTATCATCTAATTTGTCGTTGACTTGCATGCATGCAGATGGAGACTTAAAGAGTGCATGCATCATTAAATAATGCTTGGATGGCATGCACGAAGGTGGCCTTTGGCCCCGGTGGCCCTTCTTGACCTAATGATGATGCCCTAGATCTTCTATGGATGGCATCAGTCCTTAGCTGATTCCCTAGCTGTCAGTAACCGCTCGAACCCACAGGAATCACATAGGTTAGTGGTATTGGGCCTCAAGGCCTAATTGGAAGAGGACATTACAGTCCTCCCCGCTTGAGATTGCTTGTCCTCAAGCAACTTCAAACTGGCATGCTGCAATACCTGTTCACCTTCCCAAGTGGCATCCTCTAGTGGTAGTTCCTTCCATTGAACCAAGTATTCTCTAATTATCCTGTTCCTGAGCTTCCTCTCTCTAGTCTGTATGATCCGTTCAGGAATCAGTATCAGCAGTCCTTCATCATCTAAAGGAGGCAATTCGGTGGATGGAGTAATGTGTTGCCCAAGGGTCTTCTTCAGATTAGATACATGCAACACATTGTGAAATTTGCTTTCCTGTGGAAGCTCTAGTTCATATGCCACCTCTCCCACTTTCCTGATTATTCTGTATGGTCCATAGAAGCGGGGTTTTAACTTCTCTGCTCCTTTCTTATTTAGTGAGGACTGTCTGTAAGACTGGAGCCTTAAGTATACTAAATCCCCTACCTCAAAGCTCCGCTCAATCCTATGTTTGTCGGCATACAACTTCTGTTGATTTTGGGCTGTTTGTAAATTCTCCTTTAATATTTTCAGAATGTCCTGACTGTCCTGTATCCAATCCTTAGCCTTAGGAGCCCTACTATCTCCAAATGCCAAATCTGCATAGTCCAAGGCCTCGTAACCATATAATGCATTAAAAGGAGTCATCCTAATAGACATGTGATAGGTAGTATTGTAGCAATACTCCCCTAGGTGTAGCCATTTGATCCAGGTTCGTTGCTGCCCTGCTACATAGTTCCTTAAATATCCTTCGATCCACTTGTTGACTATTTCTGTTTTCCCGTCACCCTGGGGATGATAACTCGTACTAGTAGCCAGTTCGGTCCCCACCAATCTGAACAGTTCCTGCCAAAAGGCCCTCGTGAACCTGCTATCCCGATCACTGACAATGGTCTTAGGTAACCCGTGTAACCTGAAGACCTCCCTGAAGAATAACTCAGCTACTTGCGCTGCCGAGTAGTCTGATGATATTGAGAAGAAATGTGCAAACTTGGTCAGTCTGTCAACTACTACATATAAACAATCTCGCCCTTGGACCTTGGGCAATCCTGAAATAAAGTCCATGGAGATGCTTTCCCACTTCTGTTCTGGAATCGGTAGTGGCTGGAGTAACCCTGCTGGATGGGTGTTTTCAATCTTGTTCTGCTCACAGATGCTACATTCTCGGACATGCTACATGATTTCCCCCTTGAGGCCCTTCCATGAGAACCTCTCTCTGATCTGCCTGTAGGTCTTTAAGAAACCTTGATAACCTGATATAGGAGAATCGTGGGCTTCCTGAATGATCTTTTTCCTCAATGTGGATTCTGGAACGAGGTATATCCTATTTTTGTAATAGATGATGTCATCCACAATCATGTACCTGTCATCCTAAATTTGCCCGTCCAATAGTTCGCAAGCGAACTTATTTTTGGAGTATTCTACTAAGAGAAGTGCTCTCCAATCCGTGGATATACTACTGAGAGATAATGGGGTTGGACGCCTGGATAATGCATCAACTACTACATTACTCTTACCTTTTACATACTCGATCTCGAAATCGTAGGCTTGTACTTTGCTGACCCATTTCTGCTGTCGCTCATTCAGTTCCTTCTGCTCCAGGAAATACTTGAGGCTGTTATGATCGGTTTTGATTTTGAACTTACTGCCCACCAAGTACTGTCTGAATTTTGTGAGAGCATGCAAGATGGCTAGCATCTCTTTGTCATATATGGAGTAATGGCGCTCGTAGTTCTTCAGTTAACGGCTCTCAAATGCAATAGGGTGATGATTCTGCATCAACACTGCTCCTAACCCTTCCCCTGAGGCATCACATTCTACTACAAAGGGTTGTGAGAAGTCTAGTAATGCTAGAACTGGACAAGAACTCATAATAACCTTCATCTCCTCAAAAGTTTGTTGTGCTAAGTCTGTCCAAGTGAACGCCCCCTTCTTGGTGAGATCTATGAGGGGTGCTGCAAATTGGGAGAATCCCTTAACGTACCGTCGATAATAAGTGCACAGACCTAGGAACCCTCTCAATTCTGTAACTGTTTTTAGCACGGGCCAATCTCTGATAGCTCGGATTTTCTCCATGTCAACCTGTACTCCTTCTGCATTGATTAAGTGTCATAAATACAGCATTTCCTTCATGCCAAACTCACACTTGGACATTTTTGCATAAAGCGAATGTTCTTCTAAAATACTCAATGCTTTGTCCAAGTGTTTTAGATGCTCTTCCCATGTTTTGTTGTAAATCAAGATGTCATCAAAGAATAAGAGCAAAAACTTACGTAGCTGTGCTCTGAAGGTGTGGTTCATGCATGACTGAAAAGTGGTCGGAGCATTGGTAAGTCCGAAGGGCATGACCAAAAACTCATCGTGACCATAGTGACAGCAAAAAGCCGTTTTGGAGATGTCCTGGTCCCTTACCCTGATCTGATGGTACCCCGAGCGAAGATCGATCTTGGAGAAGTATTGGGCTCCCCGAAGCTCATCCATGAGTTCGTCGATTCTGGGAATGGGATACCTATTCTTAATGGTCTTCTTGTTGAGTGCTCGATAATCGATGCACATTCGCAGTGTACCATCCTTCTTTTTGACCAGTACTACTGAGGATGCGAAGGGGCTAGAACTGGGCCGAATATATCCAAACTCCAGTAATTCTTTGATTATTTTCTCAATCTCATCCTTGTACCTTTTGGGATGCCTGTACGGAGTGGTGATGACTGCTTGTGTTCCCTCCTCTAGCTCGATGATGTGTTCAAACCCTCGGTCTAGTGGTCTGCCTGATGGAAGGTCCCGAAAAACCTTTTCATGTTTCTGTAGCAAGGCTTGAATGTCACTTGGGTGTTGTGTGCTGGTCTCTAGGGGTTTCCTGAAGGTGACTAAACATTCTGCAACCCATTCTATATCATCCTGTCGAAGTACTGCCTCCATCCTCTGTGACGAGAACGGTTTTGGGGGATAGGTGTTCATGCCCCTCAAAGCTACCCGTTTGCCGTCTGGCCCTTGGAATTCCATTTCCATTGCCCTGTAATCTGTAGTGTATTTCCCTATAGAATAAAGCCACTGAACACCCAATACCACATGAGTATCTGCTACATCCACTACATAAAAAGAGTCTGTCATCTGATAGTTACCTAAGGCGACATTCAATTTTGGGATCCAGTAGTTGCACTCCATGCTGGAGTTCCCAGCTACTGCTACAGTGAATCCTTCGAACTTCTCAGTCTGAATACCTCTCTTGGCTACCCAAGCGGAGTCGATGAAATTGTGGGTGGCTCCCCCATCAATCAATACTCCTACTCTGTGACCCTATACTACTCCCCTGACCCTGAGAGTATGGAATCTTGGTACTCCAGATAATGTAGCAATGACTCCCTCTGGTGTATCACCCTGATGTGATTCCTCTTCTGTGGCCTCCTGCTCATAGTCGTCCTCATCACTATCTGAATATACCTCAATGTAGTGAGCCTTCGCCTTCCTTGCACACCCGTGTCCTGGTACCCATGGTTCCTGACAGGTGAAGCATAGCTTCTTCCTTCTTAAGTCCTTCCTAGTGTCCTCGTCTAACCAAGTTTTCTTGGGCACATCCTGCTGGAAAGGTTTCCTGTCCTTGTCCCTACAGGAAAATTGGTTTTCAATGGGAATTTGTTTTTGGGGACTGAATCCTGAAGATCTCTTGCTCTGCTAATGGCATCCTGTAGAGTGAGGGGTTTGTAGGCTTTCACCCATCCCCGTAGTGGCTCTGTGAGGGCCTCAGTGAATAACATAGTCAATCTGCTCTCTGACACATCTGTTACCATAACGGCTAGCCTCTGAAATTCTGAAATGAAAGCTTCTGCACTACCGGTCTGTTTGAGTTGAGCCAACTCCCTGAAATGTATCTCTGGATCTTTCCTGTCAAACCTCTATGAGCTTCTGAGTGAACTCACCGTAGGAATGTATGGTGTTGTGACCCAATGTCACCAGTCCGTGGTACCACCACTCGTGAGCTTCTCCGTCTAGGTGAAGTGTAGGCAATTTAATGGCGTCCGTTTCTGTCATGGGGTTGAGTTGGAAATAGGTATCCAACTTTTGAACCCATATCCTCGCTGATCCTCCGCGAGTCCCATCAAAGTTTGGGATGGTCAACCTGCCCAAGGTCTTCTGCAACTCATAGTTGTGATTGAAACCCTTGTTGAAATTCCTGGGCCTGTTCCTACTCTTCATGTTGCAGAAATCTGAAAAAGACATTGCAGCATAAAACTCATCCCCTAAATCTCTATACTCCTGTAGATAAGCCCCAAAAGGCTCGCTAGGTTCTACCTGCATGACCGGGCCCCCTACTGTATCTGCCAAGAAGTGAGGCATGGTAGGCCTAATAGAAGGTTTGTTGTATATGTGCGGAGTATTTTGAATGTTAGTGTACGCTACCTTTCCACTGCTGCTTGTAGATCCCCGATCTACCGGTGAGGGAGGTGTACTGTTGATACCTGTTTCTGGTTTCACTGTTAATCTGTTGATTGCATTGAGTACATCTTTTTGTCCTTTGGCTAAGTCTTGCAATGCAGAGACCAAGCTACGAAACTCCATCCGATCCTCTTCTTCTCCCGTTCCTTTTCCCCTATCTGAATGTATACCTGTTTGTTCCATGTCTGAATTGGTATCTTCTAGTTGGATATCTTCGAATTCTTCTGTGTATCTACTCTTCCTCCTCCTATAGGTTACAAAAGGATCCCCTTCTGTATTCATCTACTTTTCATTTCTTAAGCCCACAGCTGGCCAAGAAAATGGCTCTAATAACACTGTAATATCCCAAATCCCGATATTTTCTATTTCTAAGCAAATATGCTGATACAACTGGGCATGCAACTGCCATGCAAAAAATCCTATTTAATAGGAAAAATTAGGGTTAGGGTTTGTGAGATAGAATGAACACTTAATAAGCCGGCTAGACTGCTTCGGAGAAAGTATGCAAGCAACGAGAACTGGATCGGAGATGGGCAGATCTCTTCTGCTTCCGGTGAACCCCCAGCAGCAAGAACCCCAGTCAGAAAAGGGTGACGCTTTCAGTGAAGGAGGTGTCCGATGAAGCTGCCGATTTGCAGGACTGATAGCCTTCCCGTGCCAGAGAGAATGCCTGGTACATGCGGGATTTCTAAGACCTCTAGGCAGGATAGCGACTTGCTCTGGTGAGACAGCTGCTCACGCCCCTAGGATCCCGAAACGGCTCATAACTGCTCCGGATGAGCACGGACGGATCTGATAATCACCGGGTATCGGAGTATGATGCTGATGATGAGAATGGTGCCTGAGTTTCGGAGTAAAGCTGAGATCTGAAGGCCCAGCAACTGATTAGGGCTTTCTGGCTGAAAACCCCCTCCTTACGGTTGCACACGTGTCCCTGCAACGATCTATACCATATACTGGATAACTTATGAATGAATGAAGAACAAGTGGTGAACCTGTATGGCTTACCCTAAATAAGACTAGGACAGATGTTTCACTACCGAAATCCCGTTAGCTGAAGACTCCGTCTCCAACCCCAACTGTTGTGCTGCTATCCAAGAGCTCCCAAAATAATCATAATCAAAAGTGAAGTCTCTTTTCGCTTTATCCTCTATTTATAACGTTCAACTGCGAAAACCCTAATCTTTGACCTAATTAGGTCACTTTATCTTCTAATTTGCCGTTGACTTGCATGCATGCGGATGGAGACTTAAAGAGTGCATGCATCATTAAATAATGCTTGGATGGCATGCACGAAGGTGGCCTTTAGCCCCGGTGGCCCTTCTTGACCTAATGATGATGCCCTAGATCTTCTATGGATGGCATCAGTCCTTAGCTGATTCCCTAGCTGTCAGTAACCGCTCGAACCCACAGGAATCACATAGGTTAGCGGTATTGGGCCTCAAGGCCTAATTGGAAGAGGACATTACATAAGAGCAGGAATGGGCCGACATAAATTAAAAAGCTTTGAGGCTTGCAAACATGTCCCTTACACCAAGGTTGAAAACATTTACAACAAAGGTTTGAGGTTGAGTGATTAGGTTTCTAGATAGGCAAGTGTTAATCCCAAATTGCACTTCGCCATAACATGGTTTCCCAAGCACTAGCAATCATAATCTTCGTCCATCCTTTCCACAACTTGATTGAGCACAAAATCTGATTATAAAGAACCCCCTTGTTGCATTTCAATGCCAATGTATATCATGTATCATATTTTGGGCATTGATCACCTTAGTTTAGTGGTTATGCAAGCTTTATACAATGATCGAGCCAATCAATTTTGCACTTTTGCAAATTTCACCACTTTTTGGCATCAACATATAGCTTTGTTTCCAACATTATTATGAAATATCTACTAACTCTAGCTTGGTAATCTCATGTCTCCATGTTGAAGAGCTTTCCAAGACAAATCTAATGTTTTAAATTTCATCAAAATTCGAGGTTGTTGATCCCTTTGTAAATTTTCCTTCAATTCCCCAACCCGTTTTCATGCCATCATCTTCATCATTGTTTAATGCCCAACCCAATTTACTTTCAGCTGCAAATTAGTTGATATTTCTCAAAAACAATTTTGACAGAAAAACATGAAGAATTTTTACAACTTCAATGAGCAGAAATAAAACACAGTCACACAAAAAATCAGACACAATTACTTTTGGTCAAATTGACCCAAGGAAAACCCCAACCTCCGGGAAAAACTTGTTCTTGAGAGAGAGAATTTTATTTCTTTTATAAAATTAAAGTACAGCAATTTCAAAACAGAGATGAACTTATCTCTTCCACAGTGCTCAACAAAATGACTGAAATCACAAATTTTACAACCTGAAATTTTCTTCCAACAAGATGCCTCGAAAACCATGCCACAACTTATGGTCCTCGATTTTCGTGCCCACTGCTGTACCATTCAACCTATACGGACATCGAATTCCATGCTCACTACTATACAAAATCACCTCAATTTTCACACCACAGAACTGTACAGACTACCTCGAAAAACATGCCCATTCTATACAAAACTTTCTGGATTTTCATTTCCAAAGTCTCGAAATTCGTGCCCCTGCTGTTACAGATTCAGCAATAAATGATGCTGTACAGACCTCAATTTCCGTGCCCAGAAATGCCCCGGGATCCATGATGTAGAGAATGACAATTAATGTTGTTGTACAGTAATTGGGAATCGTGCCCACTGCTGCTCTCTCTCAGTCTGATTTCTCCTACTCTGCTCTCCAATGCTCATGGAAAAAAAAGAATGAGTCTCATTTGCCTTCCCTTGCCTTTTTTTGGTGTTTAATGGGAAAGCTGAATGGTCATCTAATCCAAGGGCCCAAATTTGCTTAGATCAATGGATGAGATATAGTGTGCACTTTATTTCTCTCCAAAGTTAATTTCACTCAACTTAAAATTAATTTTTTCCAAAAAGTCACTTTAATCACTAAAGTGAAAACTAAAAACTCATCTCAAGTCATTAAATGCAAGGGTCATGTTATTTTCCCCTTTCAAGTGACTTAGGCAAAAAGTCACTAAGGTAACACTTTCCTAGGTACAAAAATCAACACCCTTGTCCAACATTCAAACCAATAACTAAATAGATTAATGCAGAACGTCCTTGGAACTTGATACTAGTTTATAGTATTGTCACGTTTAAGCATGGACCAACACAACATGTTACCTCTCAAACTCTCACTTCTTAAGATGAAGTCCTAAAGATCAAGTGGGAACTAAGAGGGATTGTCGATATCACCTCACAACCCCTCCTCACACTTTAGGGCCAACTCTCCTCCAACTCAAGGGGAACTCCCCTAGTATAGGATTTTTAAAGCTTATACAATAAAGTCCAAGGTGAAAATGAAGAGATGGCTCTAGCAAACAATATGATAAGGTTAGGAAATGAGATAGATGAGTGGATCAAAGACTACTGTCTTATCATTGAGCAAATGAGGTCAAGTAAAAGCTTAATAGGAGATTATCTTAATGAGGAATAATGACAATTGGCGATGAAACGATGAAACATACAAGCTAAACAACATTTTCCTTCATATCCTAGACAACAGAAATATGACAAAGGAGATTACCAATGAAGATTATGGTTACCATGAACAAAATGTATCTGCACCCATCCAAGAGAAGAGAAACATGAAATCAAAAACAATATTGCATTCATAACATAAAAGAAAAAGGAACGGCATTACCAAATTCATTTCCCCATAAGCACCTGTCAAGACAATTCGAGGAAATAGGATAGATTTAAGGTTTAGGAAAAATCCTCGCCCACAAAGTGTTTTATTGATCCTCCTAATACATCCAACAAATATTCAACTAAACTCCAAGGGGGTTTATCCCCAAATGGAGAGAGAACTCCTTTATATAGAGGGGTGTTAAATCTCTCTTACAATAAGATACATTATTTGCCTAACTCCATGACAAGTCAAAGAAGTAATATAATAATGGAGTAGGTAGATATTATCCCTTTAAAGTTTGAATATTCAAATGATCTCCATTCTCTCTAAGAGAGTTTGCTCCACTAGAAAATATAATACAATAAGCAAGAGAAACCTCCAAGAGGGAGAATGCATAGCTAAAAATAGGCCTATCGACAAGTCAACATGCTAAAATGTCCACAACTAGTGTGTCCTCCAAGCTGTGAATTCAAAATATAATAGAGGACTCCCTTGACATAGAAAAGTGTGCTCAATGTCCACATAGAAGTCACAAAGTGCGCCCTCCAAGATGCATGAGATAAGATAATAATATAATACTCCTAGAAGAACGCTCCTCCACCAACCAATCTTATTAGAATCAGTGCAGTTCAGACAAAACCAGTTGATTCGACCGGTTTACAGGCTTTGTTGACCTGGTTTGGGGCCCGAACCGCTTGAACCGCCAGTGAACTGACCGGTTTCGTACGAAACCAGCGTAAAACCGCCGAACCGGCCAATTTTACTTGGTTCCGTACGAAACCGGTCCTGTCCATACAGTACCATATGGTAGTGTTTGGGGACCCATTGAATTCAAAAAACAAAATTAAAAACACATAAAAATCCCTACTCTAAAGCATCTAACCTAACCCTAATCCCCTCTGTTGATGTATTTTGGTTCAGAACTTCAATGATGTATTGCACTCGATGATATTTTGGTTTACTTGCACTTGTCCTTGGTATATATATGAGAAACTTTGCATATTTGTGTATTAATGGTTTGGATTCATATGTATGCACATGAATATATATATTTTTTAACAAAATATGAATATTTTATCAATTTTTAGTCCACCAGTTTTTTTCCGGTTCCAGTCCGGTTCAAATTTTGGGCTCTGTCGGTTCAATGATTGGTCCAGTTCTGATAACACTGCCGCAAACTCCTCAAAATAGTAATGTTGTCGACAAGGTGCATGAACAAGTGTGCAAACCCTCCACTCATGTGAATCTCAAGGTGGGCCACTCCAGCTAACTCCATAAATAAGTGTACAAGAGAGACAAATAAGCTAAGTGCTCCACATGTAAGGCTTGTTTAATAAGCTCCAAAAATAGAAGATTCTCCATGTTTCTTTTTCTGATGTGTAAATTCCATCATTATAAATACTCCTAAAAGGGGACAAATTAGGGTTTGGAGCATATGAAATCCCCATCAAATAATAAAATAATGGGCTCCAAGTGACACACACTAAATAAATGTGCAACCAACTCCTTAAAATAGCATGTGTGGACCCAAGATAATCTTCATCATGTGAACATGCATGGGGTTTTGACCAAGTGCCAAAGATATCAACTACAGAAATAGTAGCCCTCCAACTAACTCCTAGCACATACTCTAATGCATAAACAATCTCAACAATGTGCAAGGAAGGAGTCAACATCAATAATAATCAATCCTTAACTAACTCCACATAGGTGGGCCCTAGAGGTTTGTGCCAACCTCCAACAAATGCTAAAATATTCACCACCATGCCACATATCCATGTGCGACCCAACCAACTCAAAGGCCAAGGGGATGGCCCCTCCATCAAGTAAAATGATATAAAATACTGGTGATATTGATATGCCTCAACATGTATGCTAAAGAACGCGTGTGCTCCATCAAGTGTTGTGCTATGTAAATAAAGTCGTTCTTCGTAGCAAAAGGTTCTTCATCCCAGCAAAGATACACCATGATACCAACATCATAACGAAATATAAGGCTCAACCTAGGGTGCACCACCATCAAAGGGTAATACATTAATATACATCCTCAAAACTTAGGAAAAGGATAGATCATCAAAGAAACATGTTGTACACAACTTAAAAAATAATACATCAAACAAGGATACTAACATCAATAAGTACACACACACCCTAGGTAGTATCTAACAATGTTATAATGTTAAGTTATGTCACCTAGGGAAATCCCACCAAGGCAAAGTGTATCACCACACCAAATCAACACCATAGGAAAAGGAGCCATAACAAAGGTGTCAACTCCATCAAAGATCAAGTGTGTCCCTACCACACATAGTCACTAGGATGCACCAAGAAAAACAATTATACATGAAGTAGCAAGAATCCATAAGAGAGTGATCTATCCAGCAAAGGCATGAAGGTAGCACCAAACCACAAGATGTCCACTAACCATGACCATCCACCATAGAGAAGTAAACATCCTCCACCAAAGATCTTCATCAATTATCTCAATACCAAGAAGAGAAGAAGCTCCATGAAGATGTAGGCCCTCAATTTCTTCTATTGCTCCAAAGGTACCAACTACCAGTCCCATCAATGTGATGAAAATCACAATGTGAAACCTCATACAATATGACGTGTAACAAGTACCATCTTCATGAAGCCACCATCCTACAAATCTCTTAATCGTGTGATGAAAATCACAAATGCAATCGCCATGCAATGTGAGGCGCAGCGCATCCTAAGTCCCCTAGAGCTTCCTAGCAGTAGTTGGATTAGGTAGTTTCTCACCAAGTGAATTTTCAATCAATTGTGACCCCTTTTGAGTAGATACATGATACAACTTCCAACATTAAAAAAAGGGCGCTCCCTACTTCCAAAATGGCAAATAGATGATCCCGTTTGTAAAGTTCATTTTGTCAATTTTCCAACAATATAAAGCTTGTGTAATTTTGATCTTGCATGGCTAAATTATGGCCTTGAAAGCAATAGGTACCCCTTGGGAATTAAATGATGAAAAGAAGATAAGGTGATATGAGAATATAAAATAAATAAATCTTTAATGTCAAATCATAATTAAATCAATTTTATTTTCATAAATCTTGCTATCAAAAAAGTTGGATTGGAAGAAGCTTGAATCATGGACCTCTTGCCCCATTCCCTCACCCAACCAATGAAGATAAGAATCCCATAAATGGATGAAAAAGAAAGATGCTACTTTAACTAGGGTTAAAACCAACCTACCCAAGTTCAAACCCCTAACAAATTCGGTTGGGTTTTTATTTCATGCACATTGAATTAAAATCATATCAAATTGTTATTAAGGATTAATCCTAGCATATCCATTGTTAGTAGACATCCACAACAACCATTCACATTGATTGTAAAATTAAACAAGTAGAGTAGCATGGGTAGCAACCTATCTCCATTTTCCTCCTTACTTCAGAAGGTCAATCACCACCATTAACAACTTACAAGTTTTATTGCAGCATGGGTTTCCATTTGTCACAAGCTTGACTTCAATAATTTTGCAAATTGTTTATTGCACCTATGCGCTATCATCACCAAACACAATTTTGCAAGATATGGTACTTCATCCACAATTGGGTGAAAATGTTTTTTACAAGTTGTATGGCTTTAATGTGAATTTTTATGCGGGGGTCAACTTCTAGGCCCACCTCCCCCGCCTTATTGGTGGGTTTGTTTCCTCAAATTTTGGATGTAAAATAGGCAAGGTTAGTTGTCCCCACAACCTTCATGGTTTTCCATTTCCAATATCAATGAAGGGCAAGGGGATTCTCCTCCCACTTGTACACCTCTCGAATCATCCTCCACTAGGGAGGGAAGCCAAGATCCACACACAAGCCCATCCATCCATGCTTCACTACCCGCATGCAGCCTCACTCCCATGCAGGCAAGCCAACCTCCAAAAACCCTTCCATTCCTGTGCGTTCTATACATCACCATGTGGGACTACCCCGTGGTCTATTCTCCTTTGCTCTACCTGATAATGCTCTCCATGCCTCATACACCAATCAATAAACTCCCATGTCTCTGCCACAAAGGTCCTATCCATGTCACATCCCGCCACATAATCCCCTCTTCCACATACAAATCAAACCCCATTCCTCTAAATATTATTTTTAAAAACAAAAAAAAGATAAATAATAATCAAATAAAAAATGCCTTTCAAAAAATAAAAATAAACGTATAAAAAGGTTTGTATATTTATTAGAAAGGTATTTTTATTATTATAAAGAAGTATATGCCAACTGCAAATAAAGGCATATTATTGCAAGAAGAAAAGGAGAGTTTTGATTGAGGAGGAACATTATGGTAAATTCACGAGTTTTTATTATAATTTTGGAGGAAGTTTTTTCATTCATCAAGGAGGCTAGAGCCATTATGCATTCCCTAGAGCTTGTATTATCTAAAGCATCCATGGAGGCACCCTTCCCCTTGCTCACATCACTAGAATGTCATATATTGGTGGGATAACATTCACTCCTTTTTACTTATACAAGATTTTGTTGATCTAAAAAAAAGCCTATAACCCATGAAAAGAGAGACTCCTTGTTTTGGAAAAGATTATATGTTTGTTTTAAGACTCCCAAGGGAGCTCACCTTTTATATAAGATTTTATATAAAGGATGTAGATGTGAGGGTAAAAGGGCCGTGTAATTTATTTTCACATTCCAATGGCAGCATGTTAAAAATCATATGGAGTTAACCTTAGCATGCACAGAACCCAAGGAAATCATTGATTTACATTGAAGATTTATATTTTGTTTACACATTCATCCCTTGTTGCATAACAAGGAGTAAAATATTGTTTTTGAAATGATTACAGTACTACATCTCTTTCAAATAATGTGATAGATTAAATTAATTTATTTGCATAATGCATGTATATCCATGCTACTACCTTATCCTCGCATCCAATGGAATGAGGTTATTTAACCTTTGAACCCAAAGTTATAATTTTGACACATGGAGAAAAATACCTTTTTCTTTATAGCTTCAACATAACACTCTACTCTTTTATCGAAAATAATGGTCCTGTTATCACATATACATTTTCAGCCAGGCTTCCATGATGCAGCATGCAGACTTGTCACTTTCTATTCCTGGCTACTTTTACATGGGGTATCAGCATGGATCTCAACAGCTTCATTTCACTTCAAAGCCTTGTACTTAATGTTTTCCTTGCCAGGATTGAGACCCAAGAGTCCATTGAGGTGATTTTGGTGATGATCTAGTTCATTTCAGCAGAGCAGCAGATCAGGAGTTGGTACACACACAGCCAGGGGCTTATCAGTTGGAGACAGGTATACATGGTGAGATTAAGTACATTTCCTTGGTTTAGTTGTTGCTCTGTGATGTATCTTAGATACATGTACTTGTCATGTTAGGATGATCACAGTGACCTATGCTATATGTTCTTTATTGCTCTAATCTTTGTTATGATTGATCAAGGCGTCCAATGTGAAGACTATTGCCCATGCCATGCTCAAACAAATGTAACCCTTAGTGCTAGGTTGGTTCCATTACATCTCTATCCGTCCATCCAGTTCATCCATATTTACTTCTAAGTTCTACCCCATGACTATGACTGATAGAGGCTTGAGATTGAAGACCTTTCCCCATTTTGACCATTGTGCGTGACAGACTCCATGTTGTTATGTGTCTCGGGCTATGAAGTATGTGCCTTGGCCAGTGTGGCTAGGTGGACAGAGTTGTCATCCTTAAGTCCTCAAAACAAGTGCTCCACCAAAACAGTGTTGCTAAACACTAAAATATAAAATGTTGAAAAAAGGTAGTCAGTGGCCAAGAGATTGAGCACCCATTCCTTGTATAATGTAAGGCTCGGTTTTCCCTCTACGGGGGCATCAGGGAGAGGCAAACCTGTCGAGGCTATGGAGCCTAGAAGGCTTCCAGGGCACCTGCCTTTGAAGGTTAACCTATATTTGCAATAAAGTTGCAAAGAAAAACTTGCTAGAGTCTGAGGGAAGCATACCCAAGTACTTCACCCATCTGTGAGACACCTCCATCCCCTATTGCTATCTGTCATACATGTGTCACCTTGGTAGAGTTTATTAGTTATCAGTCGAATAGATCATTGAGTCAAAGTCAGTCAAAGTCATTCCCCCTAGCCTTAGCCTGGTTCTTCCATCATCACCCATCTATAGCACATTGATTACACTTTGTAAGTATGGCATGAGCAAGCAGATTTCCAAAAGACTATAAGATCTTTCAGAAGCAAAGGTATATTTTATTATTATTATTATGATTGGTCTCTATGATTATGAATAACTCACTTAAGTTGGGTTCTGATATACGCCATTGGAGCATGGCTTACCTTAGAATGTTGCAGGATCGTATTGGCATGTTATCTCACCTTGATTTTGGGAACTTTGACCTGGTCAACCTAGTTGACTGAGTCAATCACGTTTCCCAAGGCAATGACTAAAAAATACAACATGGTCTATATTTGTTCGAAACATGCCCAGGACCAATATTGTATTCTCAGTTTTGAGAGATTGGTCTCGGTTCTCTAGAAAAGTGATTATTATCACTTAATTATTGGCCAAATGACCTATTTTTTATTCAGATGGCAGTATGTTTGGTTCTCCTAGAGCAGAGCAGCTTTCCAGGGGGTATGAGTAGTCACTTATACCATTCTTCTATGTCTCCAGATCATCCAAAGCAATCAGTTTGCCCCAGTTTTCATCCTGGAGTGAGTTATGATGGATTTATCAGTTTTCAGGGATTGTACCAGCAGAAAATGAACTAGAAATTCACTTAAAAAATTGATTTGGCCTCCTGGGTCAAGGAAATGGTGTGGAACTTTGACAGATGATGTTTCTCAACATCCCGGATAGTCCTTCAACAGATGCCCAGATTATTTAGTTATGGCTCGGGCAATGAGGAAAAACCCCCCATGGGGCGCCCCCTCTAATTGGCTAATGATGTATTTCATGATTATATCTTATGATTTGAAGTTGTAAAGGGGGCTAGGGTGAATTAAGCCCCTAAGTGACCCCCCTCAGTGTATTGATGTATCACACTTATGTTATATTTTGAGTTTGACTTAGGATGGGCGTCCTTGAACAAAGTGCGCCCCCTTTGGTTGACTCAGTCACTTGATCCATGTGAATAGGCTATGTATTGATCTCCACCATTGATGATCTTTTAATCTCAATCGTTGGACGATAAAGTTAGTTATGATTTGTGTCTCTCTCAAACTATTTAGGAGAGGTGACCCCCCATTGTAATTGATGAGCTTTGGCACCGGAATATCAATAAAGAGATTTTTGCTTGGGATTATTGATCTAGGTATCTTGTGGATGTTTTGATTTGATAATTGGCACTGTTGTTCTTCCATACTGAGTTTCATTCGGGATAGATCTTGCATTTTTTTCTTTACCCATTTCATCTGCAGGAGAAGGAGGCGCCCTAGGAAAGAGAGGGCGACTTTGTGGGGAAGCTCACCTTCGTCCTAACTCCGGGGTATTTGGTTCGGGGAGTATTTTTGTCTTTATGACTTTTTATTCTCGTTTCCTTTTTGTATTCTGTAGATCTCATTCGTTTGTCTAATCGGTTGATGTTTCTCTGGTCTGGTAGATTGAAGGGGGCGCAAGGGTGATTGACTGGGACATAGCTACACCAAGATCTAGCTCGAGAAAGTTCATTTTGACAGGAGATCGACATTCTTCATCATTTCTCAATCCATCTACAGATTCCAGGTACGTCTCCAAGGTGAGTTTCTCTTCTTTTATTTTCTGCACATGCATTGCTCATCATTCCATAAAAGTTAAAACCCTCGTTTCTTAGATCCATAAGTTCTATCTTGCGGCGAGCTACGAAATTAAAATCCCACTTTTATTTTAAAGTTTCGGCTTGATCGGACTCCTTTTACCCATCTAAAGCACTGGCCAACTATTAGGGAAAAATGCCCCCCTTGGGGAAAGTGGTCTTTTCAGCAAACCACAAAGTGGGTATTGTTGGTTTCTTCTCCAATCGCCTAATCTAGCACCCAACAATCATTCTGAGTGTGTCCATCTTTGCTTAATTTCACCTATTTGCCCTAGATCCCAATTTTCCTGCATAAGCCCTAGGGCTTTTACTTGGATGCTCTGAATCTCTCAGTTTTCGTTTCAAACTACAATTTATCGGTTAACTAAGAGATTCAACCAAGTTTCCCTCACCTATCTATTCTGTATCCATAATTTTAGGGTTTCTTGGTATCAGGGACGCACCCTGGGCTTAGTCTTACTGGGTCCAAAGTGTTGGTATCCTTGACTGGTGTGACATCCGAATTCTTTTGGAAGTCCTAGATATCATAGGTCACAACTTTAGTTGCCTTTCCTCTGTCGTCCTAAATAGGGTCATCTCACAGGGCATCTACAAGATTTGTGATAACATTTTTGGCGTCGTTGCTAGGGAGGTAGAGGCTTACCTTGTTTCATCGATTTTGCCTTCGGTGTTTGTGAATGTACTTACATCTTTTATCATTCATATCACATCCAGTCTAATTTCAATGACTGCATTTTATATGTTTAAATATTTACAATCACTGCAAGAATTTCACTTACCTCTCCTACGACATTATACGTTGGTGAACACGGCAATTCGTTCACCTGGCGACTCCACAATGCGACTCCACTAAGAAACGAACCCATCACATAAATCATAATGAATTCAGATGTATTATTAAGACGCATGAAGGAATTAACCAAAAACATAAATGAAGCTAGAAGGCAAATAAGTATCAAACCCAACCAAAGCCGAGAGTGACTAATCCTGGTAATCCTATTAGGTACCCAACTCAAATAACCAGAGCTTTTAGGAAAAAGGATAAACCTTCTCCATTTGACTTCTTTGAAATTCTTGGGGCACCTCATCCTATGCCAAAAGGATACAGTGATGGTTTGCCTCGTTTCTATGTAAATGCAATTGAATCAACTAAAAACACTTGGATGTTGTTTGGTATTATATGGAAGCATATGGTGCTAAAGATGAAGACGTTTATATGCATGCCCTTGGTGCTTCTTTAGATGGGGATGCCCAGCTATGGTTTGACCATTTGGAACCGGGATCAATCACAGGGTATGATATGTTTACCGATTTGCTAATAGAGGAATGGGGTGTAGGCATTAAACACTCCATACAGTTAGGTAATAATGATGTTGTTGAGGAACAATCTGATAAAGATAATCAGGATAACTATAATGAGATAATTGACGATTTTTCTTATCAAATTGTTTCCTCCTCTCCTGAGCCAACAATGAATATGTCTTTGAATGACCGTTCGATACAAGAGAATGACGATGAGGAAATGTCAACCCTTCAGAATTATGACCTTGATATTGATATAGAAGAGGAACTTATTGAAATCTTGTCATCATTACCTCAAGAAGGAACAGATGAAGAGGGAGAGCAAAATGATTACTATCAGGATTCATCCATAATTGATTCTCTCATCTATGAATCCATTGAAGATCCTCATTTCCTGGTTAACAATTATTGTGATTTAGATTTTGATCAAAACTCTGAAGAAGAAGAAAATTTTGAAAACAATACAACTTCTTCCGAGAGGCAATCATGTCATCATTATATGGTTGAAGAGCAAGAGCACACTTGTAAGGGTGATAGGGAAACTAAATCTAAACTTCTCAATATTTTTCCTTATCTAATGAGTGACAATAATGAAGAATTTAAAGAAGAATAATCACATGAGAATGATACAGTTATAAGTAAGCTTGATCAAGAACATTACAATGGGAATCCTTGTCCTAACGATATCGATAGAATCCTTCATCCAATCCTTAATCAGGGTATGTTGGGTACTAATCTTGTTTCGAATCTTGAAATCATTCCTAGAATTAAATTGAAAGTTTTTCCCCCTCATCAAATTTCTAGATCAAGTCTGGGAGAAAATTTTCAATCCACCCTCCCGTCCCAACTTTTCGAGTCTTTTTGTGTGGGTTAAAATTTTCGAGTCTTTTTGTGTGGGTTGGTCTTTTAATCAAGTTATTACTTTCAAAATTTTCAGTCAGAAGTTTGAGCATTATCACATAATTGGGGAAAAAGCACTTCAGGTCTCTTCTCATTCATCCGTAATGAATGAATTTTTTCAATTTGTAAATATGTCCTATGGATGGCTGGAGGTGTATAAAAATCAATTTCATCTTTTCTCCATTCTGGAACAACAAGAGGGGTTAATTTCAATCTTAGTTTTATCACATTACGATGTATTCCCATCTGGCTTTTCCATTTTTCCTAAAGTGAATAGAATTGAGTGTCCTACTCATGTAGAGGAGAGAACAAAGAATTGCCTAGCGGAGCTTAATCATGAGTCATATTGTCTTCTTCCATCAAGAACGAACTCGCATAATTTTATGATCTTATCGGTATCTTGATGGATGAGTTTCTAGAAAGTCAATGTCCAAATCTTTCTTTGAATTTCAAACATCAAGTTAGAATGGTTTCAATTTTCATTTACATTACTCTTAAACCATCTTTGGCTTGTTGGGTCATTAACTATAAAGAAAGCTCAATAGATTCGTTCAACAAGTGGTTGCATTGGATTTATGATTTTACTTAACACCTGTTCAAATTTGTTAGAGTAGGGAAGGTAGGATGAAATATGCTCATTTGAGCAGTAGTCTGAGTCTGTTTTCTGTCTAATTGATGCATGAGTCTTCTATTTTCGGTACTTGTTCTGCAGATTAGAATTTATATTTCAGCAATTTACTTTCAGCAGTTATTTCCTGTCATTTTGTCTTAAGCAAATATTTTTCCCATACATGTTGCTCCGATTGTTCTTGTTTCCATGTGTATAGACCATGGGTAAAAACTTAGAGAGGAAGCAAAACGTTGGATGCGCTAGAACGTGCAAGATTGTTAGCAGCTAATGGTGCTGCGGACCAGAGATCTCTGAGGTTCTCAAGCACTCTCTTCAGTAGAGCACTTGTCCCAGCTGGAGCCAGATGTTATCACATATACATTTTCAGCCAAGCTTCCATGATGCAGCATGCAAACTTCTCTCTTTCTATTCCGGGCTGCTTTTACATGGGGTATTAGCATGGATCACTACAGCTTCATTGCACTTCAGAGCCTTGTTCTTGATGTTTTCCTTGCTAGGACTGAGACCCAAGAGTGCATTGAGGTGATTTTGGTGATGATCTAGTTCATTTCAGCAGATCAGGTGTTGGTACACAGCCAGGGGCTTATCAGTTGGAGACAGGTATACATGGTGAGATCAGGTATATTTCCTTGGTTTAGTTGTTGCTCTGTGATGTATTTCAGATACCTGTACTTGTCATGTTAGGATGACCACAGTGACCTATGTTATATGTTCTTTATTGCTCTAATCTTTGTTATGATTGATATGGGAGTCCAATGTAAAGAATGTTGCCCACGCCATGCTCAAACAAATGTTACCCTTAGTGTTAGGTTGGTTCCATTACATCTCTATCCGTCCATCCAGCTCATCCATATTTGCTTCTACCCCATGACTATGACTGATAGAGACTTGTGAGATTGAAGACCTTTCCCCATTTTGACCACTGTGTGTGACAGACTCCATGTTGTTATGTGTCACGAGCTATGAAGTATGTGTCTTGGCCAGTGTGGCTAGGTGCATAGAGTTGTCATCCATAAGTCCTCAAAACAAGTGCTCCACCAAAACAGTGTTGCTAAAGTTCGGAACGCATAAAAGCTATATCTACAAGTGCTCCACCCTATGTCACTAAAGCATCGGAACGCATAAAAGCTATATCTAAAGGATGCAAGAATATAAAATGTTGAAAAAAGGTAGTCAGTGGCCAAGAGATCGAGCACCCATTCCTTGTATAATGTAAGGCTCGGTTTGCCCTCTACAGGGGCATCAGGGAGAGGCGAACCTATCCGGGCTATGGACTGCTCACGGGCAGCGGGTAGCCTAGTCATTTACTGGAGCCCAGAAGGCTTTCCACGGCCCCTGCTATTGTAGGCTGGCCACTATCTTATAAAAAGTATGAAAGTCATTGAAAGGTTAATGGTCAAAGGATGAGCACTCACTCCTTATATAGTATTCGGCTCAATGGTCCCCATAGGGCCACAGGGTGAGATTAGTCAGGAAAGACTGGGTCTTTGTCAATACTGGAGCCCAAAAGGCTTCCAGGACACTTGCCTTTGAAGGTTAACCTATATTTGCAATAAAGTTGCAAAAGAAAACTTGCTAGAGTCTGAGGGAAGCATACCCAAGTACTTCACCCATCTGTGAGACACCTCCATCCCCTATTGCTATCTGTCATACATGTGTCACCTTGGTAGAGTTTATTAGTTATCAGTCGAATAGATCATTGAGTCAAGGTCAGTCAAAGTCATTCCCCCCAACCTTAGCTTGGTTCTTCCATAATCACCCATCTATAGCACATTGATTACACTTTGTAAGTATGGCATGAGCAAACAGATTTCCAGAAGACTCTAAGATCTTTCAGAAGCAAAGGTATATTTTATTATTATTATTATGATTGGTCACTATGATTATGAATAACTCACTTAAGTTGGGTTCTGATATACACCATTGGAGCATGGCTAACCTTGGAATGTTGCAGGATTGTATTGGCATGTTATCTCACCTTGATTTTGGGAACTTTGACCTGGTCAACATAGTTGACTGAGTAATTCACGTTTCCCAAGGCAGTGACTAAAACATACAACATGGTCTATATTTGTTCGAAACATGCCCAGGACCAATACTGTATTCTCAATTTTGAGAGTTTGGCCCCGGTTCTCCAGGAAAGTGATTATTACCACTTAATTATTGGCCAGATGACCTATTTTTTATTCAGATGGCAGTATGTTTGGTTCTCCTAGAGCAGAGCAAGGTTCCAAGGGGTATGGGTAGTCACTTATACCATTCTTCTATGTCTCCAGATCATCCAGAGCAGTCAGTTCGCCTCATTTTTCAGCCTGGAGTGAGTTATGATGGATTTATCAGTTTTAAGGGATTGTACCAACAGAAAATGAACTAGAAATTCACTCAAAAAATCGATTTGGCCTCCTAGGTCAAGGAAATGGTGTGGAACTTTGACAGATGATGTTTCTCAGCATCACGGACAGTCCCTTCAGCAGCTTTCAGTCAACAGATGTAGAGATTATTTAGTTATGGCTCGGCCAATGAGGAAAAACCCCCCATGGGATGCCCCCTCTAATTGGCTATTGAAGTATTTCATGATTATATCTTATGATTTGAAGTTGTAAAGGGGCCTAGGGTGAATTAAGCCACTAAGTGAACCCCCTCAGTGTATTGATGTATCACACTTATGTTAATTTTGAGTTTGACTTAGGATGGGCGTCCTTGAGCAAAGTGCGCCCCCTTTGGTTGACGCAGTCACTTGATCCATGTGAATAAGTTATGTATTGATCTCCATCGTTGATGATCTTTCAATCTCAACCGTTGTATGATAAAGTTAGTTATGATTTGTGTCTCTCTCAAACTATTTAAGAGAGGTGACCCCCCATTGTAATTGATGAGTTTTGGCACTGGAATATCAATAAAGAGATTTTTGCATGGGATTATTGATCTGTGTATCTTGTGGATGTTCTGATTTGATAATTGGCACTATTATTCTTCCATACTGAGTTTCATTCGAGATAGATCTTGCACTTTTTTCTTTACCCATTTCATCTACAGGAGGAGGCGCGCTAGGAGAGAGAGGGCGACTTTGTGGGGAAGCTCACCTTCGTCCCAGCTCCGAGGTGTTTGGTTCAGGGAGTATTTTTGTCTTTATTACTTTTTATTCTCTTTTCCTTTCCGTATTCTGCAAATCTCATTCGTTTGTCTGATCGCTTGATGTTTCTCTGGTCTGGTAGGTTGAAGGGGGCGCAAGGGTGATTGACTGGGACATAGCTACACCATGATCTAGCTCAGGGAAGTTCATTTTGATAGGAGATCGACATTCTTCATCATTTCTCAATCCATCTACAGATTCCAGGTACGTCTCCCAAGTGAGTTTCTCTTCTTTTATTTTCTGCACATGCATTGTTCATTATTCCATAAAAGTTAAAACCCTCGTTCCTTAGATCCATAAGTTCTAGCTTGCGGCGAGCTACGAAATTAAAAACCCGCTTTTATTTTAACATCAAACCCCTAGATCTAAAGTTTCAACTTGATCAGACTCCATTTACCCATCTAAAGCACTGACCAGCTATTAGGGAAAAATGCCCCCCTTAGGTAAAGTGGTATTTCAGAAAACCGCAAAGTGGGTATTGTTGGTTTCTTCTCCAATCGCCTAATCTAGCACCCAACAATCATTCCAAGTGTCCATCTTTGTTTAATTTCACCTATTTGCCCTAGGTTCCAATTTTCCTGCATAAACCCTAGGGCAAATTTAAGGCTTTTACCTGGATGCTCTGAATCTCTCAGTTTTCGTTTCAAACTACAATTATTCGGTTTACTAAGAGATTCAACCAATTTTCCCTCACACATCTATTCCGTATCCATAATTTTAGGGTTTCTTGGTCTTAGGGACACCCCCTGGGCTTAGTCTTACTAGGTCCAAAGTGTCAGTATCCTTGACTGGTGTGACATCCGAGTTCTTTTGGAAGTCCTGGATATCGTAGGTCACAACTTTAGTTGCCTTTCCTTTGTCGTCCTAGATAGGATCATCTCATAGGGCATCTACAAGATTTGTGATAACAGGTCCTTTCTAAAGAATCCGATTCAAACATTCTTACCTTAGTCTGGATTATTCTCCTCGTATTTTAGATGTATATCTGTCACACCAAATTCACAAAAAGTTTGGCATTTGCCTTCAAGAGTTGGAACTTCTGAGAGAATTCTTTGACTATCATGTCATTTTGGAACAAGTGCATGACTTGAACATCCTAAGGCTCATCCAGGTTACAACATCCTTCTAAATCATAGTTGCAAACATCTCTGATAAATCCCCGATGTTCTGAGAAATCACGAGATTTTCAACTCCCGATTTTTTCACCCGATATCTTCCCAAGATATTGCCAATTTTTTTCAATTGTTTCCCGATTTATCTCGAGATATTACCAATTTTTTCCCGATTTTTTCTAAAGGCTATATGTTTGCAAAAAAATTTCCTAAGGACTAATATTTTTTCCCAAGCCTGTTATGAAATCTTCCCTTGTAGAGCATTCTTACAGCATATAGCATCATATACATATAGAGAATGCTAAGATGTTGGCCAAGGTTGAAAAGCAGAATAATAGGCTAAACAACGATTATGGGCTTAAGTTGAGCAAAAAATAGAGACCGGTTATAAACAATGTTTGAACTCGGGAAGGGACACAACTTCTTATCTATGTCAACTCTCACTGAATAGTGGTATCTTGATTTGATGGTTTGAAACTTTGATCATTTGGTCTTCTTTGATGCCTAAAGTTGGTTGTTGTGTTTAATCTATTTCACTAGAGGTCGGCCCATTCATGGAGTGCTCTACTTTGGCTTGAAACAGCTAGCTATAGAATTGGCTTCTGGATTACTTTTTCTCATATTGCTTCAAGTGTGGCATCTCCCTGAAGATGGGTTATATCTTGACTCTTAATAGTTGGAAATGTTGAACATTAAAAAATTAAAATACATGAAAGCTTTTCCATAATTCTATCAGAATGGTAATCCCATAATATATTTGCAGTTAGTATCAATCCATGAGATATTGAACTAGTGTTAACCACAATTTGTGGAAATCCATTTCCGTTGGGACAGAAGCATGTAGAGAATTTTAGTATCCTAGCCAAACTGATTAATTTCATTTATTATTATTATTGACTCATGATGATCATGATCATGATCATGATCATGATATACATTTGTTATATTTTTTTATGACTCAGGAGTCAGGATTCAGGACACAACTCATTTTCGATGTATAATGTATCATTATACATCTTATGTCTTATATATCAGTTGTCTTTCCGTAT
Source organism: Pseudotsuga menziesii (assembly GCA_001517045.1). Lineage (NCBI taxonomy): Eukaryota > Viridiplantae > Streptophyta > Pinopsida > Pinales > Pinaceae > Pseudotsuga > Pseudotsuga menziesii. The sequence goes on along the minus strand of LPNX011179979.1, from coordinate 855,539 downwards.
TCATGTGGCAATGTGTTTATTTGATGTTCCTGTTGCTTTAGATGTTTTAACAATTGGAAAAAATGAATCATTTTGTATTTTTTTAAGTTTGTCGATATATCCGATGTTTGCAATGTGTTCCCAAGATATTCTGAAAGGATGTTTTCTGGACCCTGCCGATTTTTTTGCTGAGACAATGTTTGCAACTTTGTTCTAAATTAATGCATCTATAAGGTTTTCAGCAATCCAACACTCGTCCCCAAGTATGGACAAAGGCATCCAAATGTTGTAGGGCCACCTTTAACAAATACTCATCGTAATGAATGTGTTCCACATTGAATGCTAACTTGATCTTGCTTAATGGTCTATGCACTTCCACCTCCACAGTTGTATTTTGGGAACTTCATCTAAAGGTTGAAAGTAGCTATGTCAGAATTCTGTGAAATCACAGAGTTTGGAGGGGTATTACCTCTCGTCCCGCAAGGGTTTACCCTTCCACCTTGGAGCTTTTGGGGTTGTGGATTGAGGTATTTGGGTCAGCATGCATGTTCCTGTTTCCCAGGGTTCGTAGTTGCATCAACTACCTCATTTCTTCTGCAAACATTGTTTAGGGTTTCCATCCAACTCTGCCTTAATTACATATTGGGATTTAACCTCAGCGTTTTCTTTTTTCAAAATTGAACAACAAAACCACAAATCAAGTGAAGCTCCGATACCAACTTGTAGTGTTCTTGTACACAAGATGGGACTACTACCACAAAAATACAACGAACACAAGGAAAATAGGAGGGTACCTACATAATCAAGGGTGGATTGCACTTACAAGTCCAAATGAAGGAGGAAGAATCACCAATAAATTGGTTGATTGTATTTATATAATGATAAAGAGTTTAAAATAAGAGTGAAACCTCTAATTATACTAAAAAGAGGCAAAATGAAAACCCCAACTTAAAAATTGATCCTATACAAAAGTGATAAGGTCCTTGTTACCAAAAAATGGCTTTTACAAATATTAATATGATACTATAAGGCCCAGGATTAGAACAGTATTGCAAAATCATGAGGATAAATACAAAATAGCTCATGTACAGAGTCTATGACTCTATACCCAGTAGAGATGCTATGGTTAGGTAAACATGTTCAAGAAAGCTTTATAAATCGTAACTATAATACCTCTATTGATATCCCTTTTTGTAAGGAAAGGAGCATCAATGGAAAATAATAAGGGGGGAGGCTTTTCAATGCTCAGATTGGTCTGCTATAGAAGAGAGGAGGCTCTAGCATACCAAGAGTTTTCAACTCCTTGGCTACTAAGCTACATAGAACACTGGGATGAGGTATCTATAATGGCCCAGGAGGGAGTCAGCAATGCATCAGATGCTGTGTAACATGGTCAATGGTCACAACTTGCAACATGAAAATTAGTGATGTTAGACACAGTTGACACCAAACTCAGCTAGTATGTTTGAATACAGAACCGTGTCCTTGGCATGAATGTCTTTTGAAAGCAATGTAATAAGGAATCTCTCAATACAGTCCCCATCTGTTTGCCTCATATATGGGATCCAAACCTCACATATATACATAAAACAAGGTGAAACTTAAGGGTGAAAGGAGCAAATTGTCACCCAGACATCCTGGACATACTGCAGTGTCTGCAATCAATGATAGCCTGGTTGGCTGGCTCTCAAGTACATATGCAGGCCAAGGACTTCAACATATATGGGGGCTGCCAATCTTAGATGAAACATTGGTACAAAGAACCGTGAGCTACCATCATGTTGCCATAAGCTCTTAAAGTACATTTCCAATGCATTATTGAGTACTATACTGAATTGATTTCCAAGCATGGCCACTGAAGCTATATCCCTCGAGATTAAAATAAATTTCACCTTATCGTCATTGACATGATTAGTAGAGATCACAACGCACTGAAGCTAAGAGAAGCTCACTAAGACTGTAATGTCCCCTTCCTTTTAGGCCTTGAGGCCCATACCGCTAACCCATGTGATTCCTGTGGGTTCGAGCGGTTACTGAGAGCTAGGGGATCAGATCAGGACTGATAC
>LPNX011179979.1:822539-842523 GCA_001517045.1 Pseudotsuga menziesii | reverse complement strand
TTGAGAGCCGTAAACTGAAGAACTACGAGCGCCATTACTCCATATATGACAAAGAGATGCTAGCTATCTTGCATGCTCTCACAAAATTCAGACAGTACCTAGTGGGCAGTAAGTTCAAAATCAAAACCGATCATAACAGCCTCAAGTATTTCTTGGAATAGAAGGAACTGAATGAGCGACAACAGAAATGGGTCAGCAAGGTACAAGCCTATGATTTCGAGATCGAGTATGTGAAGGGTAAGAATAATGTAGTAGATGATGCATTATCCAGGCGTCCATCCCCATTATCTCTCAGTAGTATATCCACGAATTGGAGGGCACCTCTCTTAGTGGAGTACTCCAAAAATAAATTCGCCTGCGAATTATTGGATGGGCAAATTCAGGATGACAGGTATAGGATTGTGGATGACATCATCTACTACAAGGACAGAATATACCTCGTTCCAGAATCCACATTGAGGAAGAAGATCATCCAGGCAGCCCACGATTCTCCTTTATTAGGGCATCAAGGGTTCTTAAAAACCTACAGGCAGATCAGAGAGAGGTTCTCATGGAAGGGCCTCAAGGGGGAGATTATACAGCATGTCCGGGAATGTAGCATCTGTCAGCAGAACAAGGTTGAGAACACCCATCCAGCAGGGCTACTCCAGCCACTACCGATTCCAGAACAAAAGTGGGAGAGCATCTCCATGGACTTCATTACAGGCTTGCCCAAGGTCCAAGGGCGAGATTGTTTATATGTAGTAGTTGACAGACTGACCAAGTTTGCACATTTCTTCTCGATACCATCAGACTACTCGACAGCTCAAGTAGCAGAGTTATTTTTCAGGGAGGTTTTCAGGTTACACAGGTTGCCTAAGACCATTGTCAATGATCGGGATAGCAGGTTCACGGGTGCCTTTTGGCAGGAACTGTTCAGATTGGTGGGGACCGAACTGGCTACTAGTACGAGTTATCACCCCCAGAGTGACGGGCAAACGAAAATAGTCAACAAGTGGATCAAAGGATGTCTCAGGAACTACGTAGCAAGGCAACAGCGAACCTAGATCAAATGGCTACACCTAGGAGAGTATTGCTACAACACTACTTATCACATGTCTATTAGGATGACTCCTTTTAAGGCATTATATGGTTATGAGGCCTTGGACTATGCAGATTTGGCATTTGGAGACAGTAGGGCTCCTAAGGCTAAGGATTGGATACAAGACAGTCAGGACATCCTGAAAGTATTGAAAGAGAATTTACGGACAGCCCAGAATCAACAGAAGATGTATGCCAACAAACACAGGATTGAGCGGAGCTTTGAGGTAGGGGATTTAGTCTACTTAAGGCTCCAGCCTTACAGACACTCTTCACTTAAAAAGAAAGGAGCAGAGAAATTAAAACCCCGCTTCTATGGACCATACAAAATAATTCGAAAGGTGGGAGAGGTGGCATATGAACTAGAGCTGCCCCTAGAAAGCAAAATCCACAATGTGTTCCATGTGTCTAGCTTGAAGAAGACCCTTGGGCAACACATTACTCCATCTACCGAATTGCCCCCTTTAGATGATGAAGGACTACTGATACTGATTCTTGAACGGATCATACAAACCAAAGAGAGGAAGCTCAGGAACAGAGTGATCAGGGAATATTTGGTTCAATGGAAAGAACTACCGCCAGAGGATGCCACTTGGGAAGGTGAACAGGTATTGCAGCAGCCCAGTTTGAAGTTGCTTGAGGACAAGCAATCTCGAGCGGGGAGGACTGTAATGTCCTCTTCCTTTTAGGCCTTGAGGCCCAAAATCGCTAACCTATGTGATTCCTGTGGGTTCGAGCGGTTACTGATAGCTAGGGAATCAGATCAGGACTGATGCCATCCATAGAAGATCTAGGGCATCCTCACTTGGTCAAGAAGGACCACCTGGGCCAAAGGCCACCTTCATGCATGCCATCCGAAGCATTATTTAATGATGCATGCACTTTTTAGGTCTCCATCCGCATGCATGCAAGTCAACGACAAATTAGAAGATAAAGTGACCTAATTAGGTCAAAGATTAGGTTTTGCGCAGTTGAACTTTATAAATAGAGGATAAAGCAAGAGGAGACCTCACTTATGATTATGATTATTTTGGGAAGCTCTTGGATAGCAGCACAGCGTGCAGCACAGCAGTTGGGGTTGGAGACGGAGTCTTTAGCTAACAGGATTTCGGCAATGAAACATTTGTCCTAGTCTTATTCCGGGTAAGCCATACTGGTTCACCACTTGTTCTTCATTCATTCATCAGTTATATAGCACAGGGTATAGATTGTTGCAGGGGCACGGTGCAGCCGTAAGGGGGGGTTTTCAGCCAGAAAGCCCTAATTAGCTGTGGGGCCTCCAGATCTCAGTTTCCTTCCGAAACTCAGGCACCAGTCTTATCATCAGCTACATACTCAGGTACTCCGTGATTATCAGCTCCATCTGAGCTCATCCAAAGCCGTCATCAGCATTTCCGGACTCCCAGGGGCGTGAGTAGCTGCCTCACTGAACCTAGACGCTATCCTGCTTAGAGGTGTCAGAACTTCTGCATACTCCAGCCAATCTCTCCGGTACAGCAAGGCTATCAGCCCTGCAAAACAGCGGATCCATCGGACACCTCCTTCCTTGAGGGCGTCACCTTTTTCTCTAATTAGGCGTCTTGCTGCTGGGGCATTCACCGGAGGCAGGAGAGATCAGTTCCTCTCTGATCCAGTTCTCAGTACTTGCAGACTTTATCTGAAGCAGTCCAGCCAGTTATCAGTGGTAAGTGTGCATTCTATCTCATAAACCCTAACCCTAATTTTTCCTATAAAATAGGGATTTTTGCATGGTAGTTTGCATGCCCAGTTGTATCCGCATAATTGTTTAGAAATAGAAAATATCGGGATTTGGGATATTACAGTGGTATTAGAGCTATTTTCTTGGCGAGCTGTGGACTTAAGAGATGAAAAGTAGATGAATACAGAAGGAGATCCTTTTGTAACCTATAGGAGGAGGAAGAGTAGATACACAGAAGAATTTGAAGATATCCAGCTAGAGGATACCAATTCAGACATGGAACAGACAGGTATTCATTCGGATAGGGGAAAAGGAACGGGAGAAGAGGAGGATCGGATGGAGTTTCTCAGCTTGGTCTCTGCATTGCAAGACTTAGCCAAAGGACAAAAAGAAGTCCTCAATGCAATCAACAGACTGTCAGCGAAACCGGAACCAGGTATCAGCAATACACCCCCCTCACCGGTAAAGCGGGGATCTTCCAGCGGCAGTGGAAAGATGACGTACACCAACATCCAGAACACTCCCCACATATACAGCAGACCTACTATCAGGCCTACCATGCCTCACTTCTTGGCAGATACAGTAGGGGGGCCGGTCATGCAGGTAGAGCCCAGCGAGCCTTTTGGGGCTTATTTGCAGGAGTACAGGGACTTAGGGGATGAGTTTCATGCTGCTATGTCTTTCTCAGACTTCTGCAACATGAAGAGTAGGAACAGGCCCAAGCACTTGTGTGAATGGTGGTTGCGCCCCATTGAGTCCAGTTGATGCCCAAGCATGGGTGAATGATTTATGGCTCTGTAATATGTCCCTCATCATCTCTATAAGTCGAAATCAGAAGAAATACATATGCAAATGTCCACATTTCCAAGCTTTATACTAGTTTCCATGTGATGGTTTCCCCTTTCAATGGAGTTGTATATCTGATGTATGTTGCAACTTGCATCTGATATTATATGCTGTTAGTGAGCTATTATAATGTTGTTAATGGTCCATATTCATTATGCTCTGTTCTGAACCATTATATACACAAATTGTGCGTCAAAGTCAAGTTTTACATGTCATTTCCTTTAAGCAAATATCACTGAATTTATGCATTCGAATATGAAGCTTCAAACCTATGTTGCAGAACTCTTAACCATACCAAATGACAGTAAATGAAGTCTAATAACAGTCCCCATACTCTGTTTGACAAGTTACGAGGGTCGCATAGAAGTTTGGAGAGCCATTTCTGCCCACACCATAGGGGGATTTGCAGCATAAATTGCTAGTAATTTGACCATTTTTGCCAATGTTCCCAAATCGAGTTGCGGATGTCTATAACCTGTCATAAAGTTATCAGAGAGTCCATTCAGTGGTCCCCATATCAGTCCCTACCAAATTCGAGACCCTCTTATGCCATTCGAATCCCCTAGAGTCAAGACTAGTCAAGGAAATTTTTCCCCAAATTCTGGCTTTGTTGGGATTTTTCGAGTTGGGTCATTACACTCAGAGTCATCATTGTGTAGGCAAGACACCGCTCTTCAAAAGTCTTTTGTTGCTTTGTAGAGTTTCAAAAAGTATTTGACTTAGTTTTGAGGGAGGCCCTATTTCAGCAACTTCATGACATTGGCATATCAGAGACCCTCATCACAGCAATTATGCAACTTTAGGAATTTGTTCTTAGCTGCCCCCACTCAGCACACTGATTTCATTTGGAGCATCAATGGAGAAAAGTCGAGATGCCCTCTCTTCCCTACCTTGTTTGAGATATATATTGATAAGATGACGTCATTCTGTCATTAGCATATACAGCCCGGTGATGGTTGTCTTCTTCATCAAGTCTTGATATTTATCCTTCTCTTTGCAGATGGCATGGCCCTCTTGGCCTATACCCCATAGGGTTTATATACACAGTTAGATGCCCTATCCAACTTTTGTGATCTTCGACAATTGACGGTCAACCAAGTTAAAACACAGGTGATGATCTTCAACAAATCGAAGACCATCCTTCTTCCATCTCTTCTTCCAGCGGAAAGAGGTTGAGATCACCTCAGGCTACACATACTTGGGGCTCCAATTTTCAAGACCTAGGTTTGGGTTGAAGAATGTCTTCCAACCCTGGAGCAATAAGAGGTATGGGTCCCTTGCCCCCCTCAAGTGGCAATGTTCCAAAACCACTTCCAAGACATTGTCCATACCTCATAGACCCTATTATTCATTAATGACTGGTGTCTTTCCTTTAAGAGAATATACAATGCAATGATGGTTGTCTTCTTCAGCAAGTCTTATTATCCATCCTCCCCTTCACAAATGACATGATCCTCTTGGTCTTTAACCCGATGGGTTTACAAAGATTGGTAGATGGCCTATCCGGCTTTTGTCATCTATGATAGTTAACAATCACTCTGGCTAAAACCAAGGTGATGATAACCTTCAACAAATCAAATAATGTCCTTACAAACTTTGATTTCTTCATCCAAGAAGAGGAGTTTGAGATCACCACAATGTACACATACTTGGGGATTTAGTTTTCAAGACATAGGTTTAGGTCAAGGACGGCCCTTTAAGCCCAAAACAACGAGGGGTATGGGTCCCTTGCTCTCCTCGAGAAGCAGTGTTTCGAAACAACTTCTAAGACATATCATACAAGATGGATCTCATGACACTGTTATTCGACCCATGGTTCTTTATGGTTCTAAGATTTGGGGGCCTAGTCTACTTGAGTCAAATTGGACCAAGACAAAGACTTTGCAAACCCTCATGCTTTGTACATCATCAGGGAGCAAGAGAACAGTGCACCAGTCCATTACACAAGAAAAGTTTGCAACTTACCAATTCCAACTTAAGACCATTTTCAAGTTAAGCGCATTCTACATAAATCTAGACTTACGCAAACTCAACAACCAATAGGAACCATTATATATACCTTGCTTACTATTCCTCGAAGACCATTGCCTCAACAAGACCTACTAAACAGGTTCATTGTAGGAATTCTAAGGTTTGAATTCTTCTTCAGTCAATTGGTATTTAGATGGGTCACCTCCCTCCATTCAGTTATTTGTTGGATTGTCGTATACACCTCTTGCAAAATAAGTCGGCACCAAAAAAGATTATTAAAGATAAGATATATAGGCAATACATCTAGGTTGCATGGCACCACTACCATAGGGGTTGAAGTCGAAGATGGCCTTCTATGTAAAGCGTTCAATGGAGCTGAGCAATAGCATTATTGTTCAATCCCCTTACACACTATAGCACATGCTCAAGATCTCTCTTCACCAAATTCAAGTGGGTTCACATATGCTCCAAGTGGAGGCCAAGCATCAAATTCCACAAGACGACAAGACCCACCAACTCTATCATATGCAGGAAGCAGGAACTTAGGAACTCTATCTACTATGAGATGCTCAAGATCTCTCCACCAATTTCGAGTCGGTTCACATAGGATCCAAGTGGAGGCCAAGCATCAAATTCCATGGGAGGACAAGACCCACCAACTCTATCATATGCAGGATACAGAAACTGACGAACTCTATCTACTATGAGATACAGGATGTTTCTATTGCCTCTTCAAGATGTATCAAAACTCCCTCTCCATCTTTTTTGGTACCCAAATTGACGGTTATTAACCTTATTCATGAGGAAGGCATTTGGACTCCAATCTTTCACACTTCAAAGTTATATAAAAATATATAACATAATGAGATATATTAATATATATAATGATTAAATTAATTAGAACAAAATAAAGAGATGTACCCTTTCATTTGAAAAGGCACGATAAGGGTTATATAAGCTCTGCCAATGTAATTGTAAATGATCATATCTTTTTATCAAAAATATATATTTGATTATTTTATCCATTCATGGAGCATCTGCGTTATTTGCACTAGTTATTCCGGTAATAAACAATTTTTATCCTTTCATTGGTATCAGAGCCCCTTCTTAGGCCTTTGATTAGGCCTTTTAGGCATCTAGTAGAGTTTCTATACATTCTTGGTCTTTGACCAAGAATTCAGGCGTTTGGCCTCTACAATCCAAAATCCGATTAAAGAAGAAAAGAATTGAAGCAAAATCAAGGGAAGATAGTCCACACAAATCGAGAAAAAAATACCAGCTCTTTCTTCTACGCTATCACCTTTCCCTTCACTATTCTCCAAACCCTTTCGCATTCATCCTTCGCTTCGCTTCTTCTCTCCCCTACGCATAGCTCCCAATCCCTCATTCTCCCATCTCCCGCTGCTTCCACTCCACCTGTGCGGTCCTCTCTTCCAACCACCCCTAGCGCGGCCTGCACTCCACCTGCAACCTCCCTCCACAACTCCTCGCTTGCTCCTCTCCACGCTCCTCTCCTTCCTTGGTTCTCCATACTTCCCCACACACCTCATCTCGATGCTAACCTCGACTTCATGTGCCCTCTCCATCGTTGCATTTCCCATCCCCTAAGCCTCTTCCATCTTCCACGCTCACCAATATCCTACCAACTACGCCTCAGACCACTCCATCACCCATGCCCTCATCCCAAGCCTGCTCTCCTCGCATAGCTCCTGTGCACCCTTCCCGGCACCCTCGACACCCTCTCCCATACCCTACACAACTGCATACACCACTCACTCCATCCCGTCCATCATTCCTGCACCCCTTCTTCTTCCTCTCTCCACTCTGCGTCCCACCCTCCTCGGCCTTCTCCTTCCCCATGTCCCACGATCCATCGCGGCCCTCTCTTAAGGGTCCGCCACCGCCCACGTAACCCTACACAACCAAAGAAATTTTAATAAAAAATAATATTATATAATATTGTTTTTATTAAATTTTTATCCAAACCTTATATATAATAATAATTCATATTATTATTATTAATATATTTTATGACCATAATTTAACAGCTTCCCTAAAATTTTTAGTAAAAATTAATATTTAATAATAATTATTATTATTATAGTTATAGTTATTATTATTTTAAATAATAACTATTTCAAGAAAAAAAAGTCAAAGTCATAGAAGAATTCCGTTCAAAAGGAACTGCATTAAGGTTATTACACATTTCATGTCTACTCATCGTCAAAGGGAAAGAAGACCAAATCAAAGAAGAAGTCAAAACAAGGAAGACGAAGCTATCGTCAATGTTGAAATATTGTAACTTCAAAGGATATTCTAAATGTATTTTACTGATGTACCCCAAGGGAGATGTTCTATTCCTCCGTCGGGATGTTATTATTGTAATTGGTCATCATAGAGTCATGAGATAAAGCCTCCATTGCAAGTTGGGTCAATAGCACCATAATGAATATAATAAAATATTGTTTTGTGATTTCCTAGGTGAAGTCAGCCCAGACAGTTAAGTAGGGCCGACTTCATTAGGGTAAAAGTCAGTGGACAAAACGAGTATAAATAGAGGAGTTGTGCTTCTCATTTGAACAAAGACTCGCTCACTTGTGTAGCGCATAGGAGAGAGAGAGAGACATACCAGTAAGGAGGAGCATACCTGTTTTGGGGTTTTATCTTATACATCTTATACAGAGGAAGTTTTGCTGGGTTTTCTTCCCCTTAAGGGTTTCCCAGGATAAACAGTGTTTATCTTGTGATTGTGTTTCTTTCAATGATTCCGAGTATGCTACTGTTGTGAATTTGGATTAAACACTAATGATATCTAGCTAAGCATATGAAATATTAACATGGGATCAAAGCTAGCCTAAATATAACAACTTTCACAAGGTGAAACTCTCTCTCCTCTACCTCCGAAAGAAATTAGGGTTTCTGCAAAGTTTGGAATTTTGAAGATTTGCTTGCATAGAAAGTTGTGCCTCCCTAGAGTGCATCTATTGAGCCCTGAATCTCTAGGAAAGCCAAACCCTAGTTTGGCCCTGAACCAGAAAACTGAAGAAAACCAGAACGAGAAATTCTGCACAAACTGCAACCTCGCAAGTAAGTTTTGAAGGGTGAAAATTTGGGATCTCCAGAAACCAAGTGTACCAACCAACTCGCCTCAAGCACATCTCCTGGTAAGGTCAGCTTTTCATATTGAGAAATTTCAATATTTAGTGACCTCCTGGATAGGATGGCCCCAAGCACTAAGCTTGAGGACAAACTGGAAGGCATAGAAAACTTCTAGCATGGAAGTTATAGGATTGGTCTCATCCTTAGAGAGAATGGTCTTGAGAAGTACATCAAGAATGAAGTTGCAGAACCAAAAAAAGATGAAGCTATAAGGAGAAGCATGGGAAAGACCTAATCAAGGCAATGAGTTCATTGTTGATTCTACCAAATATCACTTGATCCCTCAAGTGTCATCTAAGAAGACACCAAAGCAAATGTATGATGCACTTTCCAGAATGTATGAGGGAAAGAACATCAACCGAAAGATGAATTTGAAAGCTCAACTGAAGGGCACCAAGATGAGTAAAGGAGAATCAATTCAAGATTACGTCACAAGGGTATCCTAGTTCAGGAAACAACTAAGTAGCATTGGAGACACCCTTGATGAAGATGAACTAGTTATGACTGCTCTCAATGGTTTCACTAGACTTTGGGATTCATTCATACAGACTCTGTGTTCCAAAAAAGAAAGTATGAAGTTTGACATTGTATGAGAAGATCGCATCCAAGAAGAAGCTAGAGTAGCTAACAGAGAAGCTCTGCTTAGAGAAGATGATCAAGCTCTAGCCATCCATACTAAAAGAAGAAAACAATCAAACTTCAAGAAGGATAGTCAGAAACCTCCAAAGAAGTTTCAAAACAAAAGAGAAAACATTCAGAAGAAAGATTACTCAAAGTATCAACGCTATAATTGTCATAAGATAGGACACCTTGCTAGGGAGTGTCCACCAAAGAAGAAAAACAACAAAAGATATCATGCTCATCTAGTTGAAGATGAGGATGAGAAAGAAGAAGAAAGACCTTGAAAGAGACTAACAAAAGAAGAAGATGTAGAAGAATATGTACTATTCTCTGCACCCTCTGGGTCTGTAACACCTGGGAAGATACATGGCTTATTGATAGTGGTGCTTCAAAGCACATGACAAGGAAGAAGCAAACTCTATCAAGACTTGATGAAAAGAGCTATCCTCATAAAGCATCATTAGGAGATGACTATCAATATCCCATCAAAGGTATTGGTGAATCAAGCTACAAGCTTGACTCTGGAACTTCCATGAAGATGAAGGAAGTACTATATGTACCAGGTTTGAAAAAGAACCTACTTTCCATCTCAGCACTAGATAAGAAAGGATATAGAGTTGCTTTTATAGATGGACAAGTCCTCATGTGGTCCAAAGCAAAGACACTTGAAGATGATGTGGTCATTGGTGAAGAAGAAGGAGGACTGTACAAACTCAAAGGACAGCCAGAGACAGCCCTTGTCCATGAGACTACTAGCTCAAGTGAACTATGGCATAGGAGGCTTGCTCACATCAACTACAAAGCACTACCTTATGTGAGCAAGGTGGTAACAGGGTTACCAGATCTGAAGATTGATCATGAAGGAACTTGCAAAGGATGTGCAAGAGGAAAGAACAACAAGAATCCCTTTTCGAAAAGTGAAACAAAGACTAAAGGTACGTTGGAATTAATTCATTCTGATATATGTGGTCCTATGCCCTCCACATCTTTAAGTGGATATGAATATTATGTCACATTTATTGATGACTATTCAAGAAAGACATGGATATACTTCTTGAAGACCGAGAGTGACGTGTTCGAGAAATTCAAGGAATTCAAAGCCTTGATAGAGAACCATTCAGAAAGAAGAATCAAGACACTGAGATCAAATAATGGTGGGGAATATACTTCAAAAGAATTTGAAGCATTCTACAAGCTAGAATCAAGAGGGAACTAACCACTCCCTACAATCCTCAACAGAATGGTGTTGCGAAAAGAAAGAATAGAACCATTATGGAAGCAGTGAAAACAATTATTCATGACCAAGACCTCCCCGTGCACCTGTGGGCTGAAGCAGCAAGAAAAGTTGTGTATGTGCAGAATAGATTCTCTCACAGTGCTCTTGGATTCAAGACTCCTAAAGAAATGTATACAGGAAAGAAACCTAAAGTGAGCCATCTCAAAATATTTGGTTGTCCAATATATGTACATATTCTGAAAGATAAGAGAACCAAGTTGGATCCTTCTGGAAAGAAGGGAATATTTGTTGGATATTGTGAAGTCTCCAAAGCCTTCACAATATACATTTCAAGATTCCATCATATAGAGATTAGTAGGGATGTAACATTTGATGAAGAGACAATTCTTAAGAAATCCAGAAGGTGTCAGCTTGAAGAAGTACATGAAGAGGATGTACCTCCCAGAAAGGTAGAAGTTGAACCCTCTCCTGAAATAGTAGCATCTAAAAATCATGATATGCTAGAACCTCAAGAACCCTCTACTATGGATATATCTCGAAAAAGAAAACCTACTTGCGTAAGAGAAATCATACAAGAAGCAAAAAAGTATGGAGCTCCAGAAGGCTCCACAAGAACAAGCAAGAGATCAAAGCCATTTTCTAGTTATGTAGGTTTGATTTGTGACCTTGTAGATTAAGAACACACCAGTTATGAGGAAGCTGTACAGAAGAAAGAGTGGATGGAAGCAATGACGGAAGAATACCAGTCAATAATGAGGAATGATGTTTGGGATATAGTCCCCAAACCAAAAAACAAGAGTGTGGTATCTTCGAAATGGATCTACAAGATAAAACATGCAGCTGATGGAAGTATTGAAAAATACAAGGCAATATTTGTGGCTAGAGGTTTCTCTCAGAAAGAGGGGATTGATTATGAAGAAACATTTGCTCCAATAGCAAGGTACACTTCCATCAAAACCATCATGGCACTTGCTTCCATGATTAAGTGGGATCTACACCAGATAGATGTAAAGACAGCCTTCCTGAATAGTATGATTGAGGAAGAGGTTTACATCAAACAGCCACAAGGATTTGAAGTCGAAGACAGAGTGACTCATGTATGTAAGTTGAAAAAGGCTCTGTAAGAACTGAAGCAAGCTCCCAGAGCTTGGTATAGTAGAATAGATAACTTCTTGACAAGCTTGGGCTTTACCAAAAGTAAAGTTGATCCTAACCTTTACATGAAGATTATGGATGATGAACCTATCATACTATTATTGTATGCGGATGATCTATTTCTAACTGGAAATAAGAAACACATCACAGAAAGCAAGAAGAAGCTAGCTGAAGAATTCGAGATGAAAGATATTGGATTGATGCATTATTTCCTCGGGCTGGAAGTGTGGCAGAGCCAAGAAGGAATCTTTCTGAACCAGGGAAAGTATGCAGTAGAAATCTTGAAAAAGATTTGATATGTTGGATTGTAAAGCCATGGCCACACCCATGGATACCAACCTAAAGTTGTTATCTGATGAATCATCAGAGTTAGTGGATATGACTCAGTACAGACAGATTATTGGGTCATTAATGTATCTGATGAATACAAGGTCAGATATATGTTTTGTTGTAAAAACCTTAAGTCGGTATCTAGTTAAACCTAGACGGATTCACCTGATAGCTGCAAAGAATGTGATGAGGTACCTAAAAGGTACGATAGATTTTGGACTATACTATGTTAGAGATCATGACTACAGATTGTATGGATATACGGATCCAGATTGGGCAGGAAGTGTCACAGACAGAAAGAGCATCTCAAGTGGATGTTATTGTCTGGGATCCACCATGATCTCATGGTTTAGTAAGAAACAATCCAGTGTTGCTCTCAGCACAGCCGATGCAGAGTACATAGCAGCTTGCTCCGTTAGTTGTGAAGCGATATGGCTTCGGAAACTGGTGTCAGGTCTATTTGACATGGAGTTGGATATACCACAGTGATTCTTTGTGACAACCAGAGTTGTATAAAGATGACAAGGAATCCTATGTTCCATGCTAAATCAAAGCACATAAAAATCTTTTATATAAGGGATATGGTACAAAAGGGAGCTATAAATCTCCAATATGTGAGTACCGGTGAGCAAGTTGTTAATGTGCTAACCAAGCCTCTATCTCGAGTAAAGTTTGAATATTTCCGTGACAAGCTTGGTGTAGTTAGAAAAGACTTTCCTCGCAAGGAGGAACAGTGATGATACTACAAACTTTCCTTGCAAGAAGGAATGATGAAGATATGGACTCTCTTCGAAAAGGAGGAACAACTCAAAATAATGGACTCTCCTTGGAAAAGAAGAACAGGTCAAAGATATGAACCCACCTCGGACAAAGGGGGAGCTGGTTGATGATATGGATCCTCCCTGGAAAGGGGGAGTGATGATAAGACTGCCATTGACAATGGGATGACAGTGAAGCTCCAGTATAAAAGAGGCCAAGTACGCCTGAAGATGCTGACAAGGTTCGACATTCACTTGCAGACGATAATATCCTCTCTTGAGGATGGTCTTGCAGGAAATAACACTGTTCTTGAGCGCAGTCCTTACTAGCTAAGGATGTCCCTGCAGACGTTACTCTCGCATGGAGAGTGTACCGACATTCACTTGTGGATGCGTAGAATAACACTCGCTTAAGAGTGGTGCTCGCTTAGAAGCTGAGGATGCTCTACGATGAGTCATTACAGACGACAGGGCCTGCATTTAGGTGCGGTCGAGATCTGCAGTTGCAGACGTTACTCTCGCATGGAAAGTGTACCCACATTCACTTGAGGATGCCGTCGAATAACACTCGCTTAGGAGTGGTCCTAGATTTGAAGTTGAGGATGCTCTACGATGAGTCCTTGCAGATGACAGGGCCTGCATTTAGGTGTGGTCGAGATCTGCAGTTGCAGACGATACTCTTGCATGGAGAGTATGCCTACATGTACATGTAGATGTCGTAGTATAACACTCGCTTGGAATGGTCCTAGCTCTAACAGGTTGAGGATGGTCTCCGATGAGTCCTTGCGACAATATGGTCATGCATTCATTTGCGAACGAATTAGTTGGTCGATACTATGGACCCTCCTCATTAAGGGGGAGTATGTTAATGAAGATTGCATCATCCTTGGACCTATGTCCTAAAGTGATAGGGATTGATCATCCCGCAAAGAGATCATGTGTACTACAGGTAGTGTGGCGGCAAAAGATCAAGAAGATTGAAGTGTTGTTGCAAAGGGTTGAGAAGATCAAAATGTTGCTACAAAGGATCAAGAAGATCGAAGTATTGTTGTAAAGCATCGAGAAGATCGAAGTGTTGCTGCAAAGGATCGAGAAGATCGAAGTGCTACTGCAAAGCATCTAGAAGATCAAAGTGTTGCTGCAAAGGATCGAGAGATCGAAGTGTTGTTGCAAAAGGATCAAGTGATCATGTGTTGCAGAAGATATTGAAAAGTAATTGTTCCAGTTACTCATGATTGTTGAAAACTTCCTATGACGTATAGATGTATTACCTTGATACTGCTGAAGATGCTCTCTCTCGTTACTCCTATAGTTGATGATGTTGTTGTCAGTAGAATACCCTTCTCATTAAGGGCGAGTGTTGAAATATTGTAACATCAAAGGATATTCTACATGTAATTTGTTGATGTACGTCAAGGGAGATGTTCTATTCCTCCATCGGGATGTTATTATTGTAATTGGTCATCATAGAGTCATGAGGTAAAGCCTCCATTGTAAGTCGGGTCAATAGCACCCTAATGAATATAACAAAATACTATTTTGTGATTTCCTAGGTGAAGTCGGCCCAGACAATTTAGTGGGGCCAACTTGATTAGGGTAAAAGCCAGTTGACAAAAAGAGTATAAATAGAGGAGTTGTGCTTCTCATTTGAACACAGACTCACTCACTTGTGTAGCGCATAGAAGAGAGAGAGAGACATACCAATAAGGAGGAGCATACCTGTTTTGGGGTTTTATCTTATACATCTTATAGAGAGGAAGTTTTGTTGGGTTTTCTTCCCCTTGAGGGTTTCCCAGGATAAATATTGTGTCTATCTTGTGATTGCGTTTCTTTCAGTGATTCCGCATATGCTACTATTGTGAATTTGGATTAAACACTAATGATATTTAGCTAAGCATATGAAATCTTAACATTCAAGAAATCAAAGATTATTTATCACCAAATAACTTATAAGTCAAGTCAAAGGAATACCATCTATCATAAAAAAATCCAAAAGACCAAATTGTCGATGAAGAAGCATAATCAAAGGAAAATCTAACATTTTTCATAAGAATACAAGTCCAGACGTAACCATAGATTATGGTTCATATATTCAAATAAAAAAATTAGAAGATGAATTAGTACGTTGCCAAAATGAAAATAAAAAATTACAAACGATAATCGACTTACAGAATCTTCAAAAGGAGTTTAAAGATAAGAGATATTCGAACCAAGAAAAACAAATGGAAGATTTGTTCCCGTAGATTGAGGAATTAAAGCGTCTCAATCAAAAATCACAAAACCAAGGAATCAAGAAGGAAGTTGCCGACAGTAAGGCAAAAGAAGAACTAGCACATTTGAACGCGCTCCTCAACGACAAAGATGAAGAAATTGCAAAAGTCCAGAGAATGTTGGAAAGTCAAAAATCCGAGATATGTCGACATCAGCAACAGATGAAAGAACTCCAACAAAAATACGATGACAATAGAAAGGCACACAAGTTGGAAATTACAAAAAGCAATAATACATTAACAAGCAAGACTAAAGAAGTATTTCGACTAAGAAACCATAACAAAACATTAGTTACAAGGATCAAGAAGTTGAAAAATAGTCGGAAGGCAAAACACTTAATGAAGACTTCGAAGGAAAAATTCTAGAGAAGCAAAAAGAAAATCATCGCCTAAGAAATCTTAATCAAGAACTAGATGAGCAAATCAAAGAGTTAAAAGAGGACAAAAAGTCGCAAGTAGAAAGGTTCGAAAAGATTCAAAGTAATAACATTCTATTAAAGAACAAATTAGAGAAAATCCAGAAGGAAGCTTCCAAACTCTCAGGAAACAAATTCAAGTTAAGGAACAAGAAGCCACTTTAGCAAAAAAAAACAACAAAAACTCCTTATCGACACCCAAACTATAAAAAACATTTTGACCAATGACAGGGTCAAAATGAACATAAACGGAGTTATGATTTCAGAAGAGAAACAACACAAAATAACAAGTGTTAGGTCATGATTTTGTCTTCCTTAGTTTTATGCTTTTGTTTATGTTTTTGAAACTTGTTAGTATTTTTTGCTTCTAGGAAATTTTAGTTTATAAAGATTAATTTTGAGTTCAAACCTTTTAGTTTTCATCATTCTGATTTTTCTTATTTTTAAGCTTGCTTTTATAAATTTTGCTTAGAGTTCATTCTTGAAGGGTTCTACAAGGTATATATTGATTAAATGGTTTCATAAATGACATTAAGGTCGAGATTAAGCATATAAATCAAGTCTTAAACCTGATTAGTGATTTAATGAGGTGAAATTATGTGTTAGGACTTTCTTGTAGCGCAAGAGCGAAATTAATACACTAGAGCGCTACAAGAAAGTCGCGAGTGCCAAAATCGTTATTTTTCAGTTCGATTTTTTTGGGTGTCTTGTCCCTAAAGTATTAACCACATCATTTATCACATTTGATACGTGTCTTGCCAAGTTTATCATTGAAACAGGTGGATAGTCATTCTATGAGACGAATCATGGCGACTGCATGCAACAACAGGGTGAATGATGACAGCGAGTTGAACGAGGCAGAGTTTTCGGGAATATTTTCTTAATCTGAAGTATACGAAGGTATTGAAAGTCGTTGTGAGAACATGCTACTGAGAAATTGGAGTTTTTACAACTGAATGGAGAATTAGGGCTTTCCAGCAGCGACAGTTTGAAGTGATATGGACAGTTAGAGACAACTGGAACGTGAAATTCGACACCTAACCCTTGAAGAGATCGCATTCCAATGCTTGTATTGAGCTTCTTAGCAGGTACCCCGCGTGGCATTTGATAGGGTTTGTTTAATTTGGGGATTTCTGATAAAATTCATAATGTCAAAATTCGGAGGATATGAATTTGCTCACTCAATAGACTATAAATGATGAAATATTATCCAATATATCTAAGTATTCATCGTTTAAACTAGTAAACTTCAGAGCAGAACTATTGGAGGTCCCTAAATTTTGTGATTAGGTCAAATTGTTGCAATTTGGTACAAAAGATTTCCTGAACTGTGTGATAGGGCAGACTGTGAGAGTTTGAAGATAAATAGACTGTGGGATAATTGACAGATGCTGTAAACCATAGTGAAAATGAAGAAAAGTGGAAAAACTAATAGAGCTTAGCCTACTGATCTCAGTTGGATAGATAAATTTCCAAAATGTGCATAGCTGTTTGAAAATGCAAGTTGGTTGACATTTTTCAAGAAGATTGATGGATACCATGCAGAGGTCTCCCATAAGTTTGCTCAGTGCTATGACAAAGACACTGTATCTTTTGATACTTTGCAATTCAAATTGACCAAGGAGTTGGTAGCTGAGGCAACAAGCATTAAAAATGAGGGAGAATTATGGTTTAAGAAGGTACCATTCACCTTTAATGCACAAAGGTACCTACTGCCTGGTGTAATTGCAGATTGGGGTAAGGATGTACCCATTCATAACTTCAGGCCTGAATGGATAGAACCTATTAAGGTTTTACAGAGCTATATTACATGTGAAGGAAGATATGCCTTCGTTTTTAAATACCACTTCAGATTTTTTCAACACCTCAGTAATGAGTCAAAGATGAACCTGCCCTTCTTCTTTCTAAAGAGCCTGCAGAAGATGTCTTGCAGAATTAAGGAGCACCAGAATCATACTAGAAAGTCCATTTTCCACCATGGACTTATCAAACTCATTATAAACACCGTTTTGCAGAGTAAGGGAAAAACTTGGGAATATTTCCTTTTCTGGTCAGGGTTTCAAAATAGTCAAGAAAGACAGTCTCGCAGAAAACAGGCTGATAAAGGACAGACCTTGATTAGAAAGCTCAGACAGAAGGTAAAGGTTAAAGAGGAAGACAGGATTAAATTGGAGGAAGTATCAAATCCTGCAAATGAATATTTTGAGTCTAAACAGCATCTTAATAACATTGAGAGCAAAGATTTGCAGTCTGATAATAAGGAGACCGAGCCTGTTCAGAATGATGTACCAACACAGACAATTGTTGAGGAAAAGATTGTACTTGCAGAGAAAATTTTAGGTGAGAAGGAAGGTATTGAACTCCAAAAACAAAGTCCAATCACAGTTCTGTCTGAAGATGAGAAATATATGTTTGAGGAGGATAAAGTCCTTGTTATTGATGAAACTAGGGTTGGTACTAAAAAGGAATTTCACAGCCAGGAGGATGAGGTAGCAGTACCAAAAGAGAAAGAAATTAAAAGTTATTGAATTTGCCTCAGTTACCCATCAGGGCAAAACTTTCAAAATGTTAGGGGAACTTGCTCCTGTGTGGAGACCAAAGACTAGACCTAGAAACAAGATCAGGCTGAATATGAAGAAATTGTTGAACCTTAAATTGAATAAAGAAGGAGTAACAGTGATAAATGACTCCTCATCTGATGAAAAATTAGATGTTGATAAGGGGGACAGTAAAGGAGAAAGGCCAATGAAATCAGAAAAAGAGTATGCCCTTACTGAGACTAAACTGTCTGATATATTTCTAAAGATACGCAGTCAAATGTTGCAGGAACAGCAAGAAGGTGAGATAAAGGCTTCTCACACAGAAAAGAAGGTGATGGTGGAGAAAGATGTTCCCTGTGATGCTGAGACTGAAGAAAACCTAAGTTTTCCTGAAACTCCTACAAAATTATTGCCAGAAGATGAAGAAATTTATAAGAGATTGAACATTCCATGGCTTCCAAATGAGATGCAAGCCACAGCAGGAAATAAAGCCTTTGATTCAGAAAAAAGAGAATTTACAGAGAACTGTAAAACAGTATAAATATCAGGTGGAATATATGCAGGAGACAAATGATGGCTTGGTCATGGCAAATAGAAGACTCAGAGAGGATCTGGATGAGGTGAATAGCCACTATCAGAAGCTGATTGCAGTCTCAAAAGAGGCATTGAAAAGGAAGAGGAATACAGAGTGTCAATTTACAATGTTGAAACAAACCATCAAAGATCTACAGCAGCAAAATGAAGAACTCACTAGAAAGATGGCAGATATGGAAACAGATCAACTGAAGGCTAGAAGAAAGGCCCAAGCCCTAGAAGGGATAGCCTTGTTAACTGAAGCATCTAAAGACCTGTAAAACTTGTTAACACAATCAGTTATTAGTTATGTTTTGAAGGTTATTTCATTTTTGTAATTATTATTTGGATAAAACTAGTTAGATGAGTAGGCTGAAAAGCAGTTAGGGTTTAGTCCTTGACCAATTTTGAAAGATAGTATTAATGTATGTCACAAAGAGGACTAAGGGTTCGATTTTTTGGCTGGCAAGAGGAGGTCTTCAAACTTGTTCATAAGCTAAGTAAATGACTCTTATGTGTATTTGAATGACTGATTATGAAATATATGCTCTCCTTACCCTTCAGTTTGTTCTCTGGCTTCATTTATAGCTTGTTTTAGCTACTCAGTTGGTGATTTCATTACTGGTTTAAAGTTTTTATACTTGTAGTCTAAGTCACCGGGTTCGCCGTATTTTTCCCTTGAAAATCGAAAATCGGCGAATATTTAAGTCAGCCGATTTTTTCCTTGAAGTTCAGCGCATTTTATTCGAAACTCGCGGCCATCTATTCTCCATTGTGAAACCGTCCTGTATTCTCCACTGTGAAGCCGTCCTGTATTCTCCACTAAAGCCTTCGTGAAGCATTGAAATCGTCGATTCTCTCATTGTGAATGAAATCCATGGCTAGCTTTTCACATTGCGCAGAGGGTCGTCGCTGCTGTGAATTCAAAAAGAGGACACAAGCAGACTCGCAAAAGAAAACAATCACAGACTCCCCATGGGTCGATTCCATTGGGTATTCTCCACTAAAGCCTTCGTGAAGCATTGAAATCGTCGATTCTCTCATTGTGAATGAAATCCATGGCTAGCTTTTCACATTACGCAGAGGGTCGTCGCTGCTGTGAATTCAAAAAGAGGACACAAGCAGACACGCAAAAGAAAACAATCACAGACTCCCCATGGGTCGATTCCATTGAGTAGTGAATCACGAGTTGATTCTACTGAACCGTGAATGACGGGTGGCCGACTTAGTGGCAGTTGGTAGTGAGTGGAGTCGCCTCTTGCAAGGTGCCATAGGTTTGTTTTTGCATTCAAGCTTTATTTGTTTTAGGTTCATATGTTTATTAATTAG